>JAPMOQ010001131.1:4190370-4239112 GCA_026543055.1 Argiope trifasciata | reverse complement strand
CTGTAGCTCAATTTGTAAAGTGCAGATTCCTGTATTTTTCAAATGAAGTTGAAGAATGGGAGTTCAATTCTTGCGAAAATCAATCATATTTTTATACTTAAAATTTTTTTGATAATTACTTAATAAAAAAAATTACTAAAATAAGAATATTTTTTGCTGACCGAAGTAAGAATTGAATTTAAAAAATTTTTTATATTACTTGTTGAATAGAAAAGCACTAAAGATAAAAAAAATCCCAATTACATAGAAAAAAATCTTTGTGTTTTCATTATTATTTTTTATTTTTTGAAAAAAAATTAAAATATTAATAGTTATTGGACATTTTGTTATAGTTAATATTTTTTTAATGAATTTATGACTAATGAATTTTTTGTTAAAATTTTAGAAAAATTCACAAAAAGTTACTAAATCCTTAATAAACCTGTATGCTTTAACCATTGGTTCATGCTTTCTTAATATTTAAAATAAAGCTTCATACCGAGTTAAGTTAATAAGTTTTCCAAATTAAAATAGCAAATTTATAAAATTCTGTCCAATTTTCTTTTTTTTTCTGAAACATTTTCACATACAGCTGCAACAGCAACAGCTAAATAAAAATTTATAAAGACATTAGGCTAGGTATGATTTGCGTTTATGCGCTCAGTGTTTTTATCTGCATAACTATTTATAAAATATATAAAGAAATATTGAAAGCAAAATGTAATTTTGTCTTATTTTAAAATACATAAAATTGCTTTTACATTTACTTGACGATTCTCAAAACATTTCATTATCATCTTTACACATAAGATAAAGATGTCTGTCGTCGCCTTCGTGTATATATATATATATATATTGCCAAAAGTGTAAAATTAAACAAGAATCTAAAAGTAAACATACATAGGTTGATAGGAAACACAACTGATTTTCGGGCATTAGAATGCAGAATTTGACAGGACAGTTTTTAAAGGTTGAGAGTTTGTGTTTCGAAGAGAAATATTTATTATTAGAGATATTTTACGTAAAATTTTACTGAACAAAAAATTCATTTAAATCCTGGATGTTTTTTTTTTCTTTTCACGATAATCTTTGTAAGCGTTGCATCATAAAAACGATTTTATTCAACATCTTAGAATAAAATTTCTTGGTACTTTTCCATTATGCCGGCGCAGGCGATAAAGACGCCAATAATGATGCAACCAACGCCAAACAGAATATCGTCTGTGGTAGCCTTTTGCCAATTTCTTTTAAATAATTTTTTAATAATTCTGAAAAGTTTTGCCCAAAATATTTCGTCATTGTTTATTCTGTTTCATTTCTGCATATAAATCTTCTATGCACTGTTGTATATATTTCATTCATTCATGGTAAAAAGGAATGTTCAGTTTCAATTTATTAAAATTCTAGGGCACCAAAGGGAATACACTTCGAGCGCCATTGGTGCTCTGCATATATGGCTCGGCCCATATTTTGGATTGTTTTGGTCTTAACAAAGACGAAGTCTTCTGAGACCCTCAACTGTTTTTGTACTTTTCAGACGTACTCGGACTCATGGAGATTGCTTAACTCAGCTAGACAGTAGTAACAAAAACAGTAGTATTCGAGATTAGTAACAGCAACGTATATTTCATGCTTTGTATATATTTCATTTTTTCGTAATATAACATTTAATTTTTTAAATTAAGCCTGAATTAAAAATTTAATTTTCTTATTATAATGTGAAAACTTGATGTTGTTTTGGTTTGAGATTTTTGAAGCCTTAAAAGAACCCTTTTTAATGCGTAGGCAATGTAGGAAGCCACAAAATAAATAGGGAACAAATTGGCGATTAATCTCTTTTGAGGCATCAGTTTTTCGCTTTTAGGGTTATTGGCAATTGGTGCCGAAGATTTCCACATTTGACGATTTATCGCCAACTAAAGATACAACTTGATTTAGAAATTATTCATTCTCTGAATTCTTACGAATGGTCTTAATTAATTTAAATTTTTCACCAATTTAAACCTTTTGAAATAATCACGAGATTATCAAATTATGCATGCGTCGATATTAAGAAAAACGATGGGGTTTTTTTTTCATCTGAAAATCATTAGAGCTCCAGCACTTTGTTTGCCAGCCAGAAAAATTGAAAATGACAGTTTACAAAAATTATCATTACATATATACCAATTTAGAGCCAAATATCTATAATTTTGTATATTTAGACAATTAGTCTTATTGGAATGCAGTGGAATTTTAAAAGATATTTAATAAATTCCCAACTTATTAACTCTTTATTTTAGTGGCAAATTTATTTGCGATTTGACGACAAAATATATAGTGAAGAATAAAGACCGATAGAGAAATCCCGTGATTGTTTCAAATCGGCTTAAACTTGATGATGACAAATTAATTAAAACAAATAATAACTTTAAAAAGACTATGTTCTCATTTAATAATTTGAAATTTGGGGTCATAGGTTTCATTTTTTTAAAATTCAACTAGGTTACGAATTTATCATCTTCTCGTGATAGTCAATTTTCATTCAAATTGGATTTTTACCACTTATAAAGAAATAATGAGAAATTCTTTAAGGAACATAGTTTAACAATCTTCATTTTCTTCCAAACATAGTTTACAGTTGTTGAATTACATCAAAATTTCTTTTCTCACCTAGAAATTAAAAGGAAGATCTGGCGACATGAGTCTTATAAATGATTTGGAAATATCGGTTATGAATGTACTCCATTTTGAAGGGGAAATGAAATAAAATAATTATCAGCTCTTGGCTTTTTTATACATTTTATATATAATAGATAATTTATATTAAAATGACACATTGCAAATATTTTTGCATTTTGTACAGCAAAACTTTCATTCTCAGCGCACGCAATATGTGCAGTAACGATTTCGAATTAAAATATGATATTTACCTTGTTTAATTAAACATCATGTCAGTGGGATTTCGTTTATTGTTGGATTCTTAGAAAAATATGAATTTTGAAATTTATGAATTCTAATCAAAAATTCTAAGAGGAGGAAACTTTGTAATCCTTATATATTAATTTCAATGTTGTTATGTTTTCAAATATTGCTCAGAATTGATAAGTAATACGAATACTAGGTGATTGTAAAAAATACTATACCAATTATGAGGCCATAACTATCGTGTGATTCAAAAGAATAGTATACATTCTGATTAAAGGTATTAAAAGCTCAAGAAGCTTATGAAAAGCAATAGTAAAACTCTAACTGTTATGAATATAATGGCATAATTTCAAAATTTCAAAATGCAACAATGACGGTTTTTTATTATTATAATGTATTTTCATAGCAAAAATCATTAAATATCATTTGAAATAGTACCTTGGGCATGAAATTTACCATTATAGACGGACTAAGAAGATAGAGAAAACAACTGTAGCATGCCTAGAAACAACTGTAGTATGGTTTGGCTCTAGACGCCATCAGCCAAGCAACATCAAACAAACAATATATGTCAAAATAATCAAAAGTAATTACAAAAGAAATTATGATACACATTTAGAAATATTTAGACTGTTAAAAGGGTAACAATATATGTTCATAAAATAAACAATTCATCAAAAATTTACATTAGAAAAATTGTTTTAAAATTTAAAAATATACAAAAATGTCATTGTACCCACTGCTCCACACTTGTTTGGCAACTTTATACAATCTAATATGAAAAAAAAATCAGTTTGCTTCTTAATATATCTTTGTGAACTATATTTTCTGTCCGTTTACTCCAATTCTCGTGAAATTAATTCTGTCTCAGTAATTCAACTGTAGTGCGAATTAAAGAGAGACTGCTACTTCGCTCATCAAAGATTATCCTCCCCAAAGTGTGGACATTCTCTATTATTCGTTAACTGAACGTTTCTGTCCCCTACATTTTCATTATCGCCCAATATTTTGGCCTCTATTGTGCTCCTACCAAGGTTGGAATTATTTTTTTATAATGAATTTTGAATCACTGCTTAAAATCAGACATAAACGAAAAAAAAAATGTATCGCGTTCTCATACCATAACTCTTGCTATTTACAGATTGAAGTTTTCACACACGCACGTATAAGTGCAAAGCAAAGTTATTGCTGTTTTACGCATGTGCGAAACCTAACAGGAAAAAAATAGTTCAATTCATAAAGTTATTTCTATTATTCAAAGTCCATTTTTTTAATATTTTGATATGACTTCAGTATATTAAAAACTTCCCCAATAATTAAGAAATAGTATAAATGCCACCAATATCAGCTGAGTATTTCTTGAATTTTTCTCTTTCAAACAGACAGACGCTTTCAGCAGACTTTATTTAATATTATGTATAGATGAGAAAATTTATCGTACTGATACAATCAGGATACTGTTTAGAAACTTTCATCTATTCTCATTTCTTTAAATTTTCTTGTGTATTGAATATAATAACAAAAAATAATTATTCAAAAATGAGGTCTAGAAACGTTATCTAACTTCAGTGTCTCAGATCTCCCAGTGGGTAAATTATAAACATTTCATTCCAATATTTACAGATGGTTCGAAAAGTTCTTTAAATACTTCATTCGCTTGCGTTTTTAATGATTCCACCAACTCCTTTCAACTTCATCCCTCATGTTCTATTTTTACTGCAGATATCACTGCCATCTTTCATGCATTATCTTGCATTTCAAATGGTCCACCTGATAACTATATCATTTATTCGGACTCAAAAAGTGTCTCGGAATCGTTAACATCTCTTCATCGGTTCTCACATCAATTGGCTTTTAAAATTCTTTATTTGCATGATAGACTTACATGTGAAGGTTATTCAGTGCTATTATGCTGGGTTCCTTCACACGTGGGTATTTCTGGCAATGAATTGGCAGACAAGGCTGTGAAATTGGCTACCAGTCTTTTAAATGACACTGTTCCTTTGAACGATATCAAGAAATATATAAAAACCCTTCTAGATATGAAATGGCAATCAGATTGGGACAGTAAAGAGGCAAATAAGCTTCATTCTATCAAATGTTCCATTGAATGTTGGCCCATTTTAAATAGCAGAAAATTGGATACCGTTATTACACGTTTAAGAATTGGCCATACAAGACTCACACATAGGCATTTGTTATTAGGGGAGCCCGCCCCTTGATGTACTAAATGCCAATGCCTTTTGACAGTTCAGCACATACTGATGGAGTGTCCACGTTTTGGATTCTCGACGAGTTCAGTGTTTTCATTCCCCTCATTTTGCATTAAAAGACATCCGTCATCAAGTGCCTCATCCTCAACTTTTTACTTTTAAAAAAACGATTGGTTTCTTTTACCTTATTTAAGTATTTTTTCATCTCTTTAATGTTTTAAATCTATGTGACAGTTCATTTGTGCAATTTTTTTAAGGTCTTGAATAGAGTTTTGAAGCAGATATTTTGATTAACCTTTAGAAACGTAACCACTTTACAAACCATAGGCTTGCATATACCTTGTCTTTGGCGCTGTATGATCAGAAGTGGTTTTAGCACCATTAAACTCCATCAACCAACCAACCAACCCTGTGGGTAAATAAATACGTTTTTGTATTATGTTTGTTTGTAAATATGATAAATTAAAATCTTCTTGAACAACTTATGAAATCTGTATATGGACTTATCAACAAATTTATGCGATTCTTTTGTATCCAATTTTTAATAAAATCCATATAGATTGTCTGTCCGATTATCCGAGTACAAATGAGTTCTGTAACTTCAAAACAGAAGAGCTAAACGGATAAAATTTGGTACATAGGTTTATCATCTAAAATATGAAATACTTTCAAATTTTGGCCAAATCTGGCGCAAGATTGACCCTTCTTTACTATATATTTTAATTTGAAAGCGAACTCAATAATTCAAACATGAAATGACTTATACAAATGAAATTTAATGTTCTATCTAGAGATAATAACAGTAGTTCTATAACAAGATTTAGGGATCTACTGCGTTTTTGAATACCTGGAATTAATCGCTAAATATAGCACGATGGATTCAGAAAAAAGGATAGAATCGAGACAAAGATCTGTATTTCGTAATTATTGTTCATTAAGTTTAGCTGCAATCGTCGCCATACAAGGAAAGTTATTTTTATGACCACCTTATATTTATTAGCAGCCTTAAAGCAATTTTCAAGATTTAAAGCATCATAATAATTTCCAGTCAATTCATATTCTTCCAAAAGTAAAGCTTGAAATTGAATACATAATATCTATATACTGAATACATACTATGAATACATCTTTTGTACATACTATATGCCATTTCAAAACTAATGTCAGATTTATTAATTTTTGCACTTCTGGCGTAAAAATTAAATACATTTTACTTTTATATCCCAAACTTTTTTTTTTTACTTTCCAAGTTTTTTGAGCAAGAAAAATTTCATAAAATATATGAAACCTACAACAAAATATTTTCATTTCTTATTAATGGCTTTATATTTATGAAGAAGAAAAAAATCCCAAAGCAGGCCTATTTTAAGTTCTAAAGAAAATAACAGCAGAATAAGTAAAATATACGCATTGACACCTAAAAGTAGAATAATACTAATACATCTCATACATGAAACGGAAGCTAAACAAATAATAAATAAAAGCATCTACAATTGCTTTGCTTTTACGGTTCGAAAATCACATTCCGACCGTTATTTCCGCACCTAGAGCTGAAAGTGAAAAGCCTAATAAAAAAGTGCTTCATCATCAGGATCGCTTCTCTTTAACCTTTTGTGTTAAAAGCGAATACCACGAATTTTGTGACCTGCTTCTTTCTTTTTGGAACCATGAAAGAATTTGCACGTTTTTAATGTTGAGGGCGTGTCTTATTAGTGTGGATCTTATCCTGTTTGTTATACTTATATACTTATCCAGTTTATATACTTATGTATTATTACTTATATATTTATCCAGTTTATAAAAAGTTTATAATACGTTTGTACTATGTCGTAAAATGCTTTTGAACTGCTTTTTATGTACCCAGATTATTAATTTTTAAAAGATGTATATGGATTTTGATTTTCCCAAATTTATGTCAGAATGTTGCAAGAGTTTTTATTATAATCCCAGAGAAGATGTCTGTCCTTCTATAGAGAAACTTAAACTAGAGAATTTCATAAAATATATGAAACCTACAACAAAATATTTTCATTTCTTATTCATGGATTTAAATCTATGAAGAAGAAAAAAATCAGAAACAAGCCTATTTAAAGTTCTGAAGAAAATAACAGCAGAATTTATCTCCGAATATTGCAAGAGTTTTTATTATAATCACACTGAAGATTTCTGTCATTCTATAAAGAAACTTAGCAAATTTTTTATTAATATTATTATGCGTTTATATTTTTTCTAATTGCTTCGGCCGTTGTAACCTTGTTGTAAGGTCTTGATTTCGGAATCGGAGAGTTTTATGGTTCGAGGTAGGATTCCACTGAAGAACCGTCGTATAAGTAGATCTTATGCACATTAAAACCGAGGCCAAACGTTCACCCAGTGCGATGTGGACTTTAAGAGAAGGGCATGCCAGCTCAGATGTCATCTTCTTCCTCTGACGGCAGTTTAAAATCCCGTTCCTAAATATTCCTTTTGTTGTATTAAAACGGGTTGTTAGTATAACAAAACTAAACAAACAACCATAATTGTTTCATTTTCTTTTGTTTCTTTTAAATTATCATTTAAAAATATGGTTTATTATTTCAATACTTCATTGCAACTTTATTTAAGTCAGTCTCTAGTTAAATAGATATTTGAATTAGATAAATAAGGCATCCTAAGTATGATGGAATTAAAACCACACTCACAAAGAACATGATATCTTTGTTATTGTTGCTTTTTGCATCGAATTCATAGAAAAGAAAGGAAATGTACCTGAAACTAAAAAAAATCTGTGTATGTACAAAACACAAAGGTATATTTCTCGGAAAGGATTGTGATTATTTTAAATTTCATTTTTTATAAAAAATTTGCAATATAAGCGTGCTTTTTCTGTGTTGCAACTCAATAGAACGCATTCTTATATATCTATATCAGTAACCATTCTGTCACTGAATGATTTGATGTGCATGTTATGGGAATTCTATTAAATATCAAAAAAATTAACAGTAGAAAAAACAAAAATAACTTTGTGCAGAATTTAAGTCATATAAGAAATAGTAATAAAATGAAACCTTTTACAAAGATTTTCAATTTTGGAAAAATTAAAGCAAGCTTTGAGCAAAACAGATTATTATTCTTTGTTATATTCAACATCCACTTTTTCTTCTGTTTACTTTTCTTACATTTTTCCCTTTCAACAACTACTTTTATGCTATTTTTTCTGTTTCTATTTTCTTTTGGACATCACACCAATCCAAAGCCAACACAATATGAAAATTATACAGAAAATGTGTCTTATAAATAAAATAATAGGCACGAAAATGTTTTGACTTTTAACTAAGTAAATATGAAAACTTCAAAATATTATTCGTATGATTGCCATATTTATCCAACATCAACTTTTGCAAAATAATCATATTTTCTTTCAGTAAATGCTTAAGAAATTATCCACAGCTCCAAAATTATGTAGACAAATAATGACAATAAAAAAGGAGACCAAGCGTGTATAAATAATGTGAATTTTATTTCAAATTCATTTTGATATTCCATCACAGATAAATTTCTTTAATTCATCATGCTGCAATGAATAGCATCAGTTACGGTCACTCTGAAGAAGGTGGTTCAAACCAGGCCCGATGTCATCAAGATCTATTGATCCAAGAAACATGATGTTAGGGAAATATTTGTTAATTATAGTACTGTAAAAGTCTAATGACCAAAAAACAATTGGTTCTAAACGCAGGCTCATATTTACCATATCTCATTAATTTGACCATTTAAAAACATTTTATTTATTATATACTTTTTCATTCATAAATGCATTATTATATATTTATAAAAATATTTTCCTTATTATAACTACTCTTTTTATTTATTATATAAAAGTTAATAAAAATCAATTTTTAATTCATCTAAACATCTTATTAAAGCAATAAGTTTTTTGATATTGATCAACTACAACTTTTTCTCTGCTAACAGCTTTTGTATATTCCTCGCTGTTTTTATTCAAGTTCAACAACAATTTTTGCCATGTTCGCATAACGTGCTCGAAAAAGTGTTTAGTTTTTGTAAAATAAATTACCAAAAAAAATACTATTAAATTTTTTTTAAAAAAATTATACTAAATAGAAGTTTATTTAAAGGTTAAAACATTGGTATCATTAAAAATATAATTCCTTCGAACTTTAACTTGATGTAAAAAATCATTTTTTTTTGTTGTAATAATTTTGAAATTTTTTAACGGGAAAACGCCAAAATTTCACTTAATTTTCAATTAATCAAAATTATGATTAAGAATTTTTTATATTCTCTATGAGGTGCGTTATGTATCTAGAGGTGCCAATATCGACAGCCAAGGTATACATATTCCGAAGCTATAGGTCAAACAGTCTGGTCTATAAAACACCGAACACGCACATTAAATTTAAAGTATAGATGACTAGTTTTAAATGCATAATGATATTTATCATAATGCATCAGTTTAAATATTTAAAAACGTTTTATTTATTATGAACCACCTTCCTACGACAACCAGTAGGTTAAACACTTTTTTTTTATCTCGCATAAAATTCAATTAATTTAAATTTTAATTAATTTTTATTTAATTAATTTATTCAATTAATTAAATAAATTTCATAATTGTAAGTATTTCTTAATTGTATATTATTTTCTTAATAGATTTTTCTGAAAATTATTTTTAAGTTTCAACTTTTAACAGTCTTATTACTCTTTCTATTTAAAAAAATTTAGGGCATTCTATTCATCATTTACCATCCATCCTAAAATTTGAACTGCCCATTAAAGTGAATCTATTGGGGCTTCAGCCAATACAAAACTTTTTTATTAAAACCATACATGTTTTTAAAAAAAGATGTACAAAAAATAAGAATTACTCAGTATTTAAATCGTATGTACACCACCGAATAATTTGTTTCTTATAATTTATGGAAACGCACAGTAAAAATTATCTCATTTATTATAAAGCTTAGTTTTTAATTCTAATTTCAAAAGTGTTTAAATGACAAAAATAATAGTATTGTGTTTTGCTTTAGTCAATAAATATGCTTCTGAAAAATTTATAAAGTTTAAATTTCATGCAGTCCTAAGGAATCTAATTCATCTAAATACACTCCAACTTTTTAATAAAGAAAACGCTCCGATCTTCTTCGATCCGAGTTAGAAAGTTTTGAATGTCTCTAACTTCAGATAATAAACAATTTTTAATTGTAAGTTAATCAGCCTTCAAGCATTTCCATTAAATTATTTTCACTTATTCTTTGACATGATTAATTTAGCGATAAAAAAATAAGCATTTTTATAACATAATAATAAATTATCATAACTCACCATTGCCTGATAAAAAAAGATGGGGCCGCGGTCCTCCCGCTGGTGTGGTGTGGTGTGGAGAGGGGGATGCCAATTCAGGCGTCATCCTCGTCATCTGATCTTGGTTCAAAATTACGAGGTCCGTCCCAAAATAACCCTCGTGCTGCTTTAAAACGGGACGTTAGTATAACTAAACTAAACTAAACTAAAAGCTAAAAAAAGAACATATTATTCATGAGAGATTTTATTAATTCATACTGTATATATATATATATATATATATATATATATATAGAAAGAGATATAAAAATCTCTTATTTATGATCAGGAAATAATATAAAATTTTCTCTTATTTCCTGATCCAATTCCATCTTTCATATTTAATTATTGCTACAAGAGATCTGTGAAACTGCTTTAATATTTAATCCACACTCTCACACGTTCCTAGTGAAAGGATAAAAATCCGTCACATTAAATGAAGCTGATTCCTGTATTATTCCTATATCAAGTTAGATTATTCTTATATTCCCCTTACCTATATAGACACGTGTCACTATCCCTATCAGAATATAATAGCATATAATCCATGGGAAAATTATTTATATCTCCTTTCGTTCTCTTCTGCTCTTGTGAAAGGATTTCATCTCGTCCTCACCACTCGCACATTAATTATGCCTGCCGGAATGGAATAAAGCGAAGTTTAAAAATTCAAATGTGTCTCTCTTCGTTCACAAAACTTCTTAAAAATTTATTTATTTTTTTGTCCCATGAATTAATTTCTACAACTTTTGAAAAAATTTTATTTTAATTACAGAAAATTGTTCTAAATGATGCGAAGAAAGATGTCTATGTTGTTTCAGTCAATAAATTTACTTGACAAAAAGTCACGAAATGTTTTCATGCAGTCTCTCGGACCTGTAAATTATATTTAGAGAAAATTGCTTGACTCTGTAGCATTTTAAACATTTCCTTTCCATTAAAAAATTAATTTCTTTTGCCATTTTATGAGTCAATTAAAATTATCGCTTCATGAAATTTAGAAAAGCGTTATTTTCGAAGAATTTTACAAATAATTCAGAGCTTCAAGAAAAATCTTAATGGATCGTTTACTGACTAACATTGCAGATAATTCTGTCTCTTTTTTTTAAATGAATTGTATGCAATTCGTATTAGATTAATCAGTTATTACTCACTTAATTTTAGATACCAAACTAAGGGATTTTACAATTTTTCACTAACGACCCATAGAATCGTATGAAAAGTTATAATTTATGTCATTTTTAAGGTATCCGCCTACGTTCGAAGGAAAAATTTCGAAAAATTGGATTTTTTGAAAACTATTTTAAACTATCTTTTTAGATGTATTGTCAATCATAATACAAAATGCTATAAATATAAAAAAAATTATTGGAAAATGTAATATATTTGGAGAAATAGAAAAATTTGTAGTAAATTTTAATGAAAATGTACTCTACACAAAACTCTCTACACACTATTCTCTTTAATAAAATAATACTCTACACAAAATGGTAATGCAGCAATCCTATTTTTCTTTGCACACAAGTTATAGAACAAAATAAGGAAAAAACGAACCAAAATCTAAGAAAAAATTTGAGATGCAAGGAAGTTATGGGTAAAACTATACGTGAATATGACTTTTTTCCATGAATTCACAACTTAATTTTTCTAAAAATACTTATATTGTAAAAATACTTATACTAAAAATACTTAAAAGTATTTCACCAACAATCAACCCTTTGGTTCATTTGATTGTATATATTATTTAAAACACACACTGAAATTTTTTATGTAAATACATTTATTAGTTTTTGAAATATCCTGTTTACGGTGGAGAATTTTTATGAAAATTAAAGTTCTGAGAAAATTCAAATTAAATGCAAATAATTTAGTTGAAAAATACGTTTTGCTTAAAGTTCCCCTGAAGATAAGTTATGTCTTCCTTTCCCTAGAAAAGGTAAACTGTTTTGGAAAGAGGAAAGTCTGAACTATAAAAAATATCAATAAAAAAAATTCGCCAACGTGCTCGGAACCAGTGCTTTTAACGTAGTCGGATACCGTAAATACATTTATTGATTCAATCAACATAAAATATACTTTTCCCCTTTATTTAATGCACTTTTTCAAATGAAACTAAGATTTTATCTCAAAAGGTTTAGAAACTAGATATTGGAAACGATAAGAGCAGACATCATGCACATATGTGCATCTAAAAAATTCAAAACTCGCAAATTAATTATTGCCACTAGCGATAAAATGCTATCTGTAACAATTTTTTTTATCATACTGAGAAAAATTCTCAATAATTTTTTTTATTATTTCAAATAGCTCAATCAAATAAATAGTTGACAATAGTTATATATATTTTTTAAATACCCAATAAAATATTTCAAAAGTTCATAAATCCGATCAAGAAACATGAAATATATCACAAAAAAGAACGGTTGGATTAGGAAATAGCTCGTATTGTAATGGAAGGAAACTTAAACAATAAAAGCTTAACATCATTAAACATCAGTATTAAAGTTTCAGTTTAAAGTATTAAACATCAGTACTTCAATCAGCTAGAAGGTGATCAGCGAATAAGCCCTGATTTCAAAATTAAATATCTCTACAAACAAGATCGATAGAATTATGCGGTAAGCTGTACGTTTATTAGCAAAACTGTAAAAATAGTGTACAAAAGTTAGAAAATTTAGTTACAAAAATCGTTAACAGATGGCACTCTGCGCTGAAAACTCTTTCTATGAAAGGAGTCTTAAAAAAAACAATAAAGTTATGCGGTCTGTGCAATCAAAATACAGTTTTTTCAAAATGTTCACCTTTCGTAACAAAGAGGTGGCGTAATCGAACAATGAAATTAGACATCACGTCTTGCAATGTCTCAACGGAAATGGACTCACATGCAACACCAATCATCGATTCAAGCTCATCTAGAGTGGCGGGTTTGTTTCTATAGACAATGTCAATCACTGCTCCCCACAGAAAGAAGTCACAAAGAGTCAGATCGGGAGCCATTTTTCCTTTTTGACGTCAAATTGAAAGCGTCTATGAGCATTGTGATTAGAGCGCCATCTGTTAATGATTTTCGTAACTAAATTGTCTAAATATTTGTACAGCATTTTTACAGTTTTGCTTATAAACCGCATAACTCTATAGATCTTTGTTGTAGTGATATTTAATTTTGAAATCAGGACTTATTCGCTGATCACAATGTATATGTCTAAGGAAGTAAAATATCCCACAGTCAAACATTTTCATTTTATTTATCTTAGATATCAACGCCATGTATGACTATTAAATTAACGTATTTGATTACAGTATGTTTTTATAGATCTTGTAAAGGAATTCTACTTAGTTTTTGTTAACGATTTCTATTCTACTTACTTTTTTCAGTAGTAGCAGTATGAGCTAAAAAATGTAATAAAAATTTTAATGACAGAAATAATTTATACTCATCAAAATGCGATAAAATAATAGTACCAATTATTTTAATATAAAAAAATGTACTCAGTTATGTATTATTTGTTAATAAAAATGCAAAAATCAGCATTTCTAAAAATAAATATTTTAATTAATAAATATTACTAAAAATAAAAATTTTAATGACAAATAATTTATACTCATCAAAATGCTTTAAAAAATAGTACAAACTATTTTAATACGAGAAAAATTGTACTCAGTTATGTATTATTTGTTAATTCATTGCAAAAATCGGCATTTCTAAAAATAATTAAATTATTGATAATAAAGATATTTTTTACAAATCGTTTTTAATGCAAGTACTGCAGATAAAAAACATTGATTCCTAAAATATTAGCTAATAAAAGTTAAATATTCATGTTTTAAACCTTGTTTTTCACTTTTATTTTAATTTTAAGTATTATACTCCGAATTTTCTTAAAGTCATAATAAGGAAATTAGATCTAATTTTACTTACTGCGACGACCAGTAACAACAAAAACTAAAAGAAAAAGAACGTAATAGTTTTAACTAAAAGAAATAACTCATACACAACAAACAGTTATAAATTAATAGTATTCACAATTTTTAAATTTAAAAAATTGTTCTCAAAAATGGTTTTTTTTTCTTATTTTAGATTCAGTAGTTGGCATTTCTAAAAACCTTTAACTCAATTACTGAAAACGAAATTTTTGATTACTAATTGATTTTTCTGATAAAATTAAAAGGAAACAAACTAACAATTCAATGTTACGGACCAATTTTTTCTACTTTAACAAATTAAAAAATATTTAATTATAATAAATATTATATTTAATTATATAAATATTATATTTATATCTTTCAAAGTAATATATTTCACAGTTTAATCAAACAAATATATCGAATCTTTTCCTTTATTTTTAAAATCAAAATTAACAAAACATTGCCATATTATAATGAACGCTGAGATACATGTTTGTTTATTTTTTGGTTTCTTATTCGGGAATAAATGAACATTTAGTTCAATAAAATTATTAAAATATTTGTTTTTAAATCTCACTAAGATGGAAATTAACACCGTCTTCTGCAATTCAAATTACTTTCAAATTTGATTGGTCAGAATATTTTGACAATTACCTTTCTCCTTGTAATTATACAAAACAGAGGGAAGAACAAATTTGCGTTTTAACACATTAAAGGCGGGAATCGTATTATTACGATTTGATCCGCGTTACCCAGCATAATTTTTCAAGATCCCCACCTTTAATGTGTTAACTTTTGACTTAACTGTATTCTCGTTTTTACTTAAACAGATAAATTTTTTGGGCTTATCTTAAATCTATAACAGTTGTGCTCACAAGCCTGAAGTTTAATTTAATTACATTAGCGTCCACTTTTGGCTATTTTGGCTCGTAATTTCGAGCGGAGGTTAGATGACGAAGGCGACACCCCCCTCTCCAAATTTCTACATCAGTGGGCGGTCATTTCGCCCTGATAAATTTAACGTACACCAGGCACGCTTAAATGGCGGTTCTTTGGTGGAATCGGGCCTCGAATCTGCAACAATCCTGTTTCGAAGCCGAGACCTTATCACCAGACAACATCGGCCCCATAAACGTCGATACATGAAAAATATGTTTAAAAAAAGTGTAGAACTAGAATATTCGTCAAAATCTTGATTTTGAATATTTTGACAATTATAATATTTCCCCTTCATATATAAGAAAGTAAAAATCACAAATAGGAATTATACCAAAATGCTGTACTTACCAAGCAACGCCAAGAGGAACATGGCAATCAAAGTCTTATAAAGCATTAAAAAAGATCGGTATGCCATATTGCCGTGAGAATCAAATCTTTGATTAATTATAACCTACTGGCACTTTTATACATCACCTAAGAGCAAGATTATTTAAATTACAAGGACACATTTCAAACATTTTTGAATATTTTTAAATATTTTAAATAATGATGAATATTTTAAATACTCTTATGTAACAAATGTGTTATTCACAGTGCGTTTTGAAACGTGCTGCAAAGATCTCTCATTTAAATAGTAAAATCTCACTCGTCTGTTTAAATATCAGGCTGAAGCGATTTTAACCATTTTCGTTTCCTTCAAAATCACGCATTCTATTCTAGTTCAAATTATTCATCATGTAGAATTTTCTAATCATTATACATTGCTTTTAATATTATAGTGTTTTCAAGTAATTTTAATAAAACTGAATATTATTGCAATGAATCATAACGTATTAATGTAAATATTGAAATTAAAGTAATGGTTAATATTCGTTCTTGGAAGACAACAGCTGTTTAAAAGAATTGAAGCTGATTTTAAATTTAAAAAATTAATATACTACGTTCTTAACCTGATAAAAAATACCAAATAATTATTTCAATTCCCATATAAATTTATAAACTCAAACACTAAAATGTCACAAATGTCTGTGATTGTAATTCGTCTCAATTACAACCGCAGAGAGTTCTTATCGAATGGATGTCACGAATGGAAGTGGCAACTTTGACAATAAAGTCGAAAATTTCAGAATTAGTAAAAATATTAATGATTAATCCATTATAATGCGAGATATTTGATCCTTTTCGGGAAGTTTTTGTCCTGTCATTGAAACTATAAAACTTAGGCACAAATATTGAATTATTACCCGAATAGCATGTGGGGTAGCCAAATTTATTGTACTAAGTCAGACACTGAACCAGTTGCGAGCCAGCAATCTTTATTAGCCCTTGGGAGTAATCAATGAAGAATAGCAGACGTTCGAGAAGCGTAAATATTTGAATGAAGTTTCTCTCCCCTGGTATTCTATTGAGCAATTTGTGTTGCTACGGTTGTTTACTCCCTATTTCTTTGTTGTGTGCTGCTGTTTAGTACTAAGTGCAATTAATGTGGGTGCTTCATCTGTATTTTTTTCTTAGTACGTTCATGTTAGCATGTAGACAAAAGTATCGTTTTTATTTTGGAGATAGATATACAGTTTTATTATGTACAAATTGCACCGAATACTTACTTTCAGAATTTCAATTTTTCGTAAATATATCAATATAATAGAATAACCTAAAATCAGAAGGAAAGAAACTGTTATTTTTGAAGATATATATTAAAGAATGGAAAAATTACAAACAAAATTTTAACTATAGAGTGAGTAATTACAAAATGCTACATCAAAATAATTGTTTTACAAATAAGAGTAATTTATTTACATTATCTTAAATAAGCAAATTGCTATGAAAAAATGCTAAATATTTTAAATTAATTAAACAATTTATAAAAAAATCTTCTATGTAACAAATAAATGCTCTTTTTTATATTTAATTAATATATGTTTTTTTTTATTTCTTCATTTCTTAAAATCAAGAAATCAATGTTTTCACTGTAGTATATATTTGTGATGGACGCTTTAAAATCTGACGAATTTGTGAGAAAAATAAATTGCTTTTTTTACAATTTTAACATCTTGTAAAATTGTAACTAGTCCACAAATAGGCCCTTCGTTACTCTAAATTAAAAAAATAATTAATCTGACAATCCTTTTCATAAAGCACTACTGTCGGCAGCTAAAAAGATAAAATCTGATGGATGTCTGAAACTTTTTTACCAGATAATTGGTGAAACGAGAGTCAGATAACCACTTTGCTTAATGATAAATGCTCATTTAATTAATTAAGTGAGAACAAAAATGTTTCAAAAAATGATCCATTAATTGTAATTTAGGTTTTTTAGCTTGTGGTAATGAATGTATAATAGCTATAATGCATTTCAATAGAATTTTTGTATTTTATCGTCAGTAACTTTTGTTAAGATATATCATAAAAACATTAAAAGACATTCATTTTTACTTTCTCGTATACGTTTCACAGAGAAAGAACAATAATTGCTAAAATATTCAACTCGAAGTTTTGGCGAATCACCACGTTTCAGATACCTCTGAGTTCGGAATTTTAGAAAATGCCTGTCTATCTGTTTCCTCTGTCAGTGACAAAAATAATTCAAAACTGCTTTGAACTAGGAGGTTGAAATCTGGTTTCGAATTTAGTCACCAAATTTGAAGATTTTCGTCAAATGGTTAGTAAATTTGTTCAAAAGAAGTTTATCTGTCCTGATGTTCCAATACAATTTAATACGATAATTACAAAACAAGTGACAAATTTTTAACATTTGTAATGTAGACACCGATCAAAATCTAAGTCATATCGAATTATTAGTTTGCTGTCTGCCAGTCTGTTATTTCAGATATAAATAAATGCTATAATTCAAACACGCAGTGACTTAAATATATCAAATTTGTTATGGAATTTTGTGACCACAGATTTGTGTCAATTTTTTGTTTCAGTTGGTTGAGAAAAACGTATATAAAACGCAAATTGGATTTTTGGATACTATTAAATCATGCCATGGATTAATTGCTAAATAGTTGACGAAGTATAATATGACGAGCAATAAAAAAACTATATTCATGCCGAAAGTTAATATTTCGGACTATTGCATATAATATAATCTAAGGCGTTCTTCAGCATTATTAGACATTATAGGGGAAATCAAATTTATTAGACATTATAGGGGAAATCTTGGATAGACAAGTCCCACTAGTTTTCCTTATAGCTAACTTTTAATTGATAATTTGTTTGACATTACTGAATTTATTAAGCGATTAGAAAATAATTTCATTTAATTTAGTTCGGTCCGTTTTAACTATTTTTGACCGAATTTTTACTTTATGTCATGAATTCATGATCTGAAGATAATAGAACATCTCAAACTGCAATGCATTCAAGCTTCTACAAATAAAAAAAAAGACTGCATTTACCGAAAATTGCATCTATTTGCATAATATTTCTTATATATGTTGATGTTATAATGGGTTGATTCAGTTTTATTTAGTTTAGTTAGATTAAAGCAATGCTTTGAAATTTAACGAGGACTTTATTAAAAAAGAATATAATTTTCCCCCTCTATACTGTAATGCAAATTTATACAAATTCGTCAAGATATTCATTGTCTGTTGAACTATATTTTTTCATGCACGTAAACCCGATAATTTGAAAATACGTGGACTTGGATAAATGCAATTGGATATCGAATTCTGTTTTGAAATGTATCTATCAAAAAGTTCAATGTCAGGCTGTATTTCCTTACGTATTTAAATACGAATACCTCAGGCGCCAATTTTTATCAACTATCTGGTTCACAATTTTGATATTTAAAATAAAGATCTTTACGAAATTTCGACTATTTTTTAGTCTGTATTTCCAATTATATGTATACACGATAACCATAAATAGCTACTTCGACCCTCTTAAAGACTCAGAGATAAATCTGAATGACTGGAAACCGCAATTGCATGAGCAGAACTAAGGTTGAATCTGTCCTCGGAATCAGGTAACTAACCCCTCATCATCATTACTATACATATCTGAATTATATAAACAAGCTACATCAAAAACTCAACAACTTAAAAAAATTGGTATATGAAATTGCTATCAAAATTGCAGTCAGTGTCAAATTTTGGCTACAATCGGAGTCAAAATGCATTTTCAGTTATCTTTATGATACTATGAATGATAAAACTCTCATATGTGGAACTATGGATATAAAATCGCAGCAATGATGGTGTTCAGAGTTAATAAAATAGATTGTTATAGATGATATGGCCGAAGTGTCATAATTTTATGCGGGAAGTAAAGCAAGATAAGACCTCTATCAGGAAGAATGCCTAAAATTTCCGAAATACCTAACGCTGATTTGTTTTTCTTTTATTCTTTCTTATGATCTCTACTTACTTTTCTATTATTACTATTTTCTTAATTTTTCCTGTTAACTGATAATTTCACGTGAAATCTTTGCCATTTATATATTGTCTTACGCATTCAACTTTTCCGCGCCATCATGTTATTATAAGTATTTAGAATGATATATATAAGATAATTAGCAAACAAACTCTTAATTTTAAATACGTAAAAAGACTGCTGAATATTGATCTGTATTTTTTTTCCACAGCATCTACAAATAGTATCAGACGAAGTCGTCTGAAAGCGTTTGTATGTTTGACAGAGAAAAACTCGAGAAATTAGAGATATTAGAGATATTTGTATTACTTTATAAGGACATTAGTTGGGGAAAGTTTAAGTGTATTAAAGTCCTAAAGAATTTTTTTTAAGTTTTATAATTGATATTTTAAATTGTTTTAGTTCTACTATCCGCGCATGCGTAAAACAACAGCATCTGTGCTTTGCCTCAAGCATCACCTCAAACTCCGCATGCGCAGATATCAAGAACTGTGATATCACAGGCGATACATTTCTTTATTTGCATGGGATATTAAACAAAGATGAAAAATTCATCATGCCACCCTCCAAAAAAACTCACCCTTCGGCGGAACGCATCAACAACCAAAACATTTCGTTTTTTCGTGATAATGAAAATATAGAGAAAACAAACGTTCGTTTAACGAATATCAGAAAAATAATGTCCGCACTTAAGGAACGAGTTTATTCTGCTGAGTGAAGTTACCATCTTTCTTTAAATCGCTCTACAATTGAATTACAGGGATAGAATAAATAAGACAAATTTAAAGCTAATTTTTTTCTCTTGCGTGTTATGTTATGATCAAAGCTGTGCGTGTACTGCTAGTTCATTTATATGTTAGTTTGCTAGTGTTTTATAGTCTTATATCCGCAAGAATTCAAAAACTTATTGGAACCAGAAAATTATGAAAACTCACAATGAGTAAAAAAGGATCAATCATATACAAGCAATGAAAAAGTTTTATTTCAAATTAATTTTAATATTCCTATGCATGGAGATTTCTTTCATTCCTCCTGCTCAACCTGAAAAAAAGGGCAATCCAAAAGCTGTATCCAAAAGAGCTTCCAACTTATCTGTTGACGATAAAAACATGATGTTAGTAAAATATTTGATAACTTCAACACAAAACAGCCAATAACGCTAAAACAACTAGTTTTAAATTTTTCATAATCCTTCAGTTTACGTATATAAAAAGGAATTATTTTCGTTTACTGAATCTATAAATACATTGAAATGATGATGATGTTGTGTCCGCGTGATGATGTGTGTTGTGTTTCCACGGAAAGAAGATGCAGGGCCCCCGGAGGGCAGAAGTCTGACTTCTAGCTCATATGAAGATGAGACACACATTCACTTGCACAACCCTTTTTTACAGGGTGGGGGCTCATTTCAGCATTTCACAGAAACACAACCGTGCCCGAACCTGGACTCGAACCCGGGATGCCAAGATCAAGGGGAAGACACGCTACCTCTACGCCAGGCAACATACACAATTGCTAAATAAATTCATTACAACATGTGTTCATATGAAAAGGTATGAAACGTCATATCAAAACAACCATCAACATATTTGCCTATGCCGCTCTGCGAGAAAGAGAGACTAATGCCCAAATATTATCAAACTTGGTAATAGTTTAAAATAAGTCCTGGAAATACTTTTTCTATCTAAAAGAGTTCAAACACTCACCACTAGGAGAGAAATAATGGTGTATGCAATATTATTAAGCAAAATAAGACATAGGTTTAAAATGAGTTTAATCGTTTCTGAAATGTGTAACAAAGCATGTTCAATGAATGTAATCTTAAAAAGAATGTTTATGATGATAATTTGAACAATTTTATGTAATTGAATAAAGGCGATTCACAGATAGGTGTGGGCTCCTGATAGACTAAGAGCAACTGTTGAGAATGCAGAAATGTGGTTTAATTTGCTTTCAGAAGATAGAGGATGACACGTTGAACATGTTTGGTAAGATGTTTCAAAAATGAATAAACACATTTTAAGCCGATATCTTCATGTCCTATATTGCTTATCAATATTACATACAGAGCCATCTCACCCTTGATGAGGAGTTTTTGAACTTTCTTTGCAGAAAAGAAATACCCACGGTATTCTATAAATTATTACCATGTTCGATAACATTTGATCCAGTAGTTTTCATTTTATGAACATTTTAAAGTGTCACTTTAATTATAACCACCCATTATTTTAATAGCTCTCATAACTTTTGTCAAAAAGTCTACTTGAAGACTATCAAAAGGAGCTATGGTTTAATTTAGTGAGCAACACAGAAGAAAAACAGAACAAGCGTTCAAATGGAAGGAAAATTAAACTGCAAAAACAGTTCAGTGAATTAAAACTTTGATATTGAAACTACGTACATAAAAATTGAATTTGTGAAGCTTTGATTTTTAAAGTATGTAATTGCATCAGTTTTTAGACGAAATATGTATCTGAAGAATTGAAAAAAAATCTACTTTCTAATACTTACATTTAAGCCATATTAATTATAAGCGATATTTATATCTATGAAATTGCAGTTGTATTCAGAGGGTTTTTGTAAATAATATTTTAAAAAAATTCCTAAAAAAAAGAAATATTAATACTATACTTACCGGAATCAGTAGTCGTTTTAACTGAAAAAATGCAATAATAATTTAAATTAAAGAAAATAATTCCTAGACATCAAAATGGTAAAAATAAATAGAATTAATGAATTTACATAAGAAAAAAAGTCCTCAATAATGTACAATTAGTTTCTTTTTTTATATATTTAGGAGTTAGTATTTCTAAAAACTTATTAAATTTCTGACAAAGAAAATATAATTACTAATTTTATTTTTTATAAGAAATAGCTCCCAAAATATTAGTAAGTAAAAGGAAAAATATCTTTTAATTATTGTCTTTTATTAAAAAGCATTTTTAAATATCAAGCACTATTGTGCATTTTGTTATAACATATTAAGGAAATTACATCTAATTTTACTTACTGAGACGAATAGGAACAGCACAAGCTAAAAGAAAAAGATCGTAATAGTTTTAATTAAAAAAATAATTCATACAAGAAGAAATAAATTAATCGCAATCACTATTATTATTTTGGAAAAAATTGTTTCCAAAAGTGTGCTACTTCTTTATTTCAGATACAGCAGTTAGCATTTTAAGATCATTTTATTGAATTGTTAAAAGCCCCTTTAAAGAAATATCATATAAAATGCATTAATTATTTCGTTAATTCAAAAACCATATTGATTAATAATTTTTAAAAAAAGTATTTCTATTTTTGAGAAGAGTGGAACTTAAAGATTCATCAAACTCTCAAGTTCCAATATTTTGACAATTATAGTATTTTCTATTTGTATATTTCTTAAACAATAAAGTATTAGGTTGGTGCGTATGAAATGTCGGATTCTTAAGTGATTGTATAAAACTGCATATCTTTCTTCAAAAGCTGTTTATTCAATCAAAGTATGCTCCATTCGCTTCAATACACTTCTCCCAACGAGATTTTAAAGCGTAGATGCCTGTCTTAAAAAAATTTTGGTCTTTAGAATTAATAAACTCTGATATCGAGTTTTTTAAACTGTCTTCATTTTCATAGTGTTTGCCCCTTAAAAACAGCTCTAAATGCTTGAAAAAATGAAAATCGGTCGGCGAGAGATCCGGTGAATAGGGTGGATGCTGCAAAACTTCATATTCCAGTTCGTTCCAGCTTATTTCGCTCTGTCAGTGCGTGCGGTACCCACTTGTCCATCTTCTTAACCTTGCCAATCTCAGAAAGGTGTCTCAATATCGTTGTATGGTCAACTTTCATCCTGATAGCAAGTTCCCTCGTGGATACGGCTGGATCCGCTTCCACTAGAGCCTTCAGGTCATCATTCTTCACAGACGTTTTGGGTCTTCCGCGCGGCTCATTTTGCAGTGAAAAATCGCCAGTCCGAAATTTTTCGAACCAACGCTGCACTTTCCGATCGTTAACCGTATTCTTCCCAAACGCTTGGTTTATGTTGCGTGCAGCTTTTGCAGCACTATTACCAAGTTTGTACTCATATAAGAAAATGACGCGAATGTCGGCAGAATTCATATCGGCAATAAACTCAAAAGAAATAACAAAAGGGAAGACCTTCGAGAAAACCTATTTTGCTGAAATGAGTCTCTGGCAATGGACAATACGACTATGAATGAGGTTATGCCAAAGACAAAAGTATAACGAAAACAGGGAGACAAACGTCCGCATGTAAAGAGAATCCGACATTTCATACGCACCAACCTAATAAAAAACATAAATTGATTTTTTTTTGACATTTGAACTCATACAAACTGCTTTACTTACGAAGCAATGTGAAGAGCGCAATAGCGAAAAGAAGAATATAAAAAATTTTTATCTCTTATAAAAGAATTTTATCCCTTAAAAGAATCTTAATATTTTGGTTGTACGCCAAATAGCAGAAAGACAGGAATTTTGAGTAATCATAACCTCTTGGCATTTTTATACTTTGCATGAGTCAAAGATTATTTAAAATAGGAACACACGTTGAATCTAAATGTTTTGAATTTTATCTGGTAGATATCTCATTCTCAATGTGAGCAATACTTCAAGTAAAGTCGTATTTTACTTCTTTCGTCTGTTTAAATATCACGCTTAAACGATTATTACTAGTTTGGTTTTCTTCAAAATACTGAATATTATTCTAGTTAAAAAATAATAATTTTAAAAATTCCTCTCAGAAAGCTAGAAAGAACAGGCAGATTCATTTCCATCAAGTTACTGTTTTCAAATTTCTATCAATCCTTAGACAAGAGTATATTTAAATGGTCTTTCCGAAACATTCTCGCAAAACACACTTTCCACCTAATTTTTTCCTGTCTCTCTCCACATAAAATTGTGGATCGTGGATAAGCTTGCTATTACTTTGTATGTGGTTCACCAAACGCCATATGGTTCACCAAACATCAAATTACAGATTACATCAAATTACATCAAACAACATATGCATCTCTGACACGAAGTTAAAATTTTTTCCGTTCTCAAAGCAACACGAGGGCTATTTTAGGACGAACCTCGTAATTTTGAACGAGGAAGACACCTGAGATGGCTCACCCCTTCTTCTTCTTGCATACAGCTGACCACCCTGCCACCACTGAATGTAGCAGTATCGACAGGATTTGTTGTGGTCGATTGCTGAATAAGTATTGTCCAACCTTACATTGACCGAACAGTTAAACTAACATTCCTTCCGATATAGAAAATAGCTGTCTGTCTCCCCATCTGCACTCTCTCAAACAGTTGGAATGAAACTATCAATCTTTAACATCCTATCCTTCAGGGTTTTGAGATTACCTGATACCATCAGTACTATATTTAAATCATTATAGACATACTTCAGTCCTTCCTTAAATCTCAGATCTTCATACATTCCATTAAATAGTGGTAAAAGTCGTACAAATTTCCCCACAAATGTATTTATTTTCCTGCGTTCTTCCAAATCTTTGGAAATATGCAGGAAATCTCCCACGTCCAGATATTATTTGGATTATAAGAAGATGGTATCTTCTAATTTTAATTTCCGGATTAGGAATAAAGTCGAAAGTGATTCTTCCTTTTTTGGACATATACCATCTGTCAAACCATTGCAGTTTTATTTCTTCTCTCAATTCCCCTTTTGAAACACCACTTGATTTGGGGACAATAATATCAATATTATCTTTCTGTGTCCCCAATTTCGCATAGTAATCAGCCTTTTCATTACCATATATCCCGATATGGGCCTTAATCCAATTCAACTCTATCGATTTGTTAGATGGCTCACCCCTATCACAATTTCAGCACCACATCAGCTGGAGGACGTTTGGCCTCACTTACACTCTAGTTAATCGGTAGAACTGCGTCTCTTATCTGAAACCCCCCGGTAACAAATCCAAAACCTTACCATCAAGCGACAGCGACTCAATTTTATTGGAGAGTACAGGTTTTGGGTTCTTTCTTTGCTGTTCGATTCGCACCCAAATTTAACTGTAAATACGTGACATAATTTCACTGATATAAGATATTGCGTTTATGAATCATCGCATTTACATGAATGAGAAAGTATGGACAGACAGACAATCAGCCACTTAACACATGTCATGTGTCTATATCCTTGAATTTTTAAGTGAACTGTGTTCACATGCACAAGAAAGGATAGATCTATAATTAATCACTCTTGAAATATATAATGAATAATTTTGACATGGATTCACAATTTCGTCAATAAAAGCCATAATCTTGATTCCATTCACTTTACTTCATAGACTTTTATTTTCTCGTATGCGGAGAATATAATAGATAATATTCTAAATGAAAATACAACAGTTGGTATTATAAACAAGAATACGATAAATAGTGTTGTATAGATAATAGAAAAAAAATTGTTCACCATTTGATACGAATCCTTATTTTAAATACTAAACTTGTGTGCCAAATTTTATTTACATGGCTCCTAGCTTTTTGTAATTATTTGTTTCATACTTACTCAAACAGCCGAACTGACAGACTTCCTATGGACAGAAATCTGCAAATTTGGTGAAAATACAGTATTCTAGTTATCTTTGTTATAAAAAAATAGCCATAAATCCATATATATCGAGATCTTGAAATATAATTTTAACTTAATTAAATTCCTAATTATTTAATTTATCCCCATATTAATTTCATTATAAAGTGTTCTCTTATTTCCTAATCCAATTTCACCTATTTATTGGTTAATGCAGCAGAAGCTTTGTAAAAAATTCTTAGGTCAGCGGTTCACACGCTCCGAATGAAAGGAATAAAAAGTTCCCGAAATAAGACATACTTTCAAAAGATCCCTACAATTTCCTTGCCAAAATCGACGTGAGTGATTAAAAAATCGTTTTTTTTTATATAATAATGAAATATTTTAGAATATAAACCATTGATGAACTCCCTTTCTGATTTTTTTTTCTGCTTCTTCGTTTTTTTAATATTCTGAATTCTATTTCCTTAATATGGTACCTATTTTGAGATTTTCCACTATTTCATGAATTAGTGGATAAAAAAAATTGCATTTGTTATATTTTAAAGATATCTTGCATTACACTATACTATACTAAATACTATACACTATACTAGCGAAATAATTTATTTGAAGATCCATTTCTCAAAACAGCTCGGTCAGAAATTAAAAATGATAAAATCTGATGGATGTCTGAAACGTTTTTACAGAATGATTGATGAAACGGCGAATCTGATAATCAGTTTAGCGTAATGACAAATGGCTCTTTTGTTAATTATCTGAGAATGAAAATTATTTTTAAATGATTCATTATCTGTACTTCTGGTCTTTAACTTGTATAAGTACCACTTGTACCTAGAAATGTATAAGAAATTTAGAAACTCTAAATTTCTAATGCATTTCAAGGTTATTGTTTGTTTGTTTTTCACTCGAATACATTTCTAGGATTTCTTTTTTGTCTTTTTGTAGCTATAATCCTTACAAAACATATTTTGCAGCATTTACATTGCATTTCTTTTTTACATAGAACCCAGATTTAAATTTTAAATGTCGTTTATTTATGTCGTTTTCTTACTATTAAAGGATTTATTTATTTATCAGAAAATTAATTTGTTTAAAACCATTTTCTCAAAATCCATTATAAAATTCAAACTATTCTGAGATAATTAAAGTCTCATTATATGCCTTGTCATGACTTGGCCGGTATGAAATATTTCAAACTTTCACATTACACCATTATGAGAATCCTCATAATCTATTTATCCCTCAAGCATCCTCTGGTGGGCACCTCAAAATGAGAATCAGATGCTCACCTTTTCATGAGTGGAGAGAACCAACCACCATGCCGGAAGCTTACTATCCTACCCCCTCGTGGAGCATTTCTGTTCGAAATGCCCCCCTCGGGAGTAGTAGTATTAGGCAAATGATCCCAAAAGTTCAAAGCCTTATTTTAAACGTTGGATTAAAAATTATAGCATACGTCGTAATCTATCAACTTATACAGTTTGCAAAACAAATTTATTTCTTCTTCTTTGGAATCAAGAAAGAAAAAATTGTTAAGATTCAATTGACACATAGGAGTAGAATTTTCGCTTTTACGGTACTATTTCTTTTCTTTTTTCTTTTTTTTTAAAAAAATAAAAATAAATTCATGAAACAGTAGAACTGTACTAGAAATATAACAAGAATATACTTTTTACTACTCATTGATATTAGAGTGCTGGTAAACGAGTTTGGACACTTACCCAAGACTGTAAACATATAAGTCCACTGGTATGCTGCTATATGCCTTATACTTCATTAGAATGCCGATAAAATATGTAAAATTGTACGGGACAATGGACATGTTCAATATCAAAAAGTGATATCCAGTGGTACTGTGCAACTGATCGTAAAAGCCTTATTTTTAAGGCTAGATTAAAAATTGTACCATACGCCGTAATCTGTCAACTTGTACAGTTTTCAAAACAAATGCTCTTTTTGTAATCGGAAAGAACTAAATTCCTAAGATTCAACAAACACGGAGATAAAATGTTTGGAGTTTTTACAGTACTGTTCCGTTTTACAGAAAAATTCAAAAAATAATAATAAACCCATGAAAGAACGGACCTGAAACAACAACAAAAAAAAAACAAGTAAAAACGCAACTATCACAAAAAAACATAACATCAGATAAAACGCCTGAGGGGTAATTTTGTTTCTATTTTTAGAACCGAACCGGAAGCGAATAAAGAAGAAATTAAAAGTTTTCTCCCTTAATGGTCTTCTCCTCTGTAAGAAAAAGTACAAATAAAACGAGAGAGCTTAAAAGAATACGATAAATATTCCCTCATTCCACGCAGAAATCTCCTCCAGCGTAATACGATTTATCGAATGCAGGCACTAAAAGAAAATCTTTGCCAAGAAAAACAAACCTGGAGCACCATATGCAGAATGGGATTTTTTCTCTCCCTCACTTTTTTTACATGAATATCGCTTTATTGAAGATCTCTAAGATCGATGCCAATACATAAACAGGCAATTCGTTTTGTGCTGGAAGCGATAAAAAGATACAATGAAAATGGACTTTTATACACAACTTAATTTCATTGTTTTAATTGTTAGGGAAACTATAAATAGCAACTAAAGTGAATTATAGTTTTTATGAAGTCGTAGCGCAATGATGTAGTCTCAGTCTTAAACCAATTTGTTCAGAGTTGTATTTGTTATTTCCAAAGTATTGCTCTATTTCTGTAGGCCGCGGTAGCCTGGTTGGTAGAGCGTTAGTCTCTTAACCGAAAGGTCGCGGGTTCTGTCCTCGTCTTGGCCAAAGACCGCCGTTTTGGCTAATGGCAGTTGGGGCACGTTAAATATGTCGAGACTGCAAAGTCCTCCAAGTTCCCATAACAAAACGATACCTCTGGGGGTACTGAATCAGGGATGAGTCGGTCTCTGATCTGGATCTAAATTCCGACTTGCTGATGGATGAATGAGAGTATGAATGAATTCGACCACCCTCTAAAAAGGGTTGTGTCGTGTGTGTGAGCTAGAAGTCAGACTTCTGCCCTCTGGGTGCTCAGGGGTCTTTACCCTCAGAAGCTACTGCACCCCCTTTCCGTGAAGAACACGACAACAACATTGCTTTGTTTTATAATGCCACTTCTATATATAGATTCAGAAGAAACATATCGATTATCTAGTTACTAAATTTTATTTTAAAGAACTATTAATACGATTGTAAAAGATGGGGAAAAAAGAATTACAACTGTCCGAGATTTGACGAGGAGATTTTTTATGAATCTGTGTATTAAATCTTTTTAAGGAATCCGGCCAGATTCGGGGGCAGTTTTACAAGAATACAAATGTTTTAAATCTTATATGAAGTTTTTCATTAATATAAAGATAAAAAGATGAATAAAATGGAAGTATTGAATTTTGAAATGTAATAATTAACTGAAAGTCAAGCTGCCTGACAGTCCGAATGCAAGTGAATAAAATAAATACGGCACGTATAGAACTAAATGAATGAAAATTAGTAGACACAACTGAAAATTTAAAGTTTTAAACAGTATAAACTTTTAATCTAAATCGACTGTCAGAACGTATTTTTTCAATAACGTAAACGTGATGACTCAAAAACAACAGGGATTAAGATAAATGAAATTTAGTAAACAGTTTTAATATCTGACAATGACAATTATATTAAATTTTGAATTAAATTCGTCAAAAGGGTTGAGTGCCTGTTGGTTTGTATTCCTGGATACATATAAAACTTATCACTCAAAATCTTATAATAAATGAAATTATTAGTATGTGATAGTATACTGAATTTGTAATTCAATGTCAAATTTTGTTTCCATTGAATCGAAAAAAGGAGCTCCAAAATACATACTAAGTTTTCTTTTACAATGTTAAAAAATGCATAACGCTTGTACGAACTTTGGAAATAAAAATCTGAGTAATTCTGAGCTTTTGTAAAAGGTACATAATTTTATGTTGGAGCAGAATTGTGAGGTCTTTATTAAAGTGTTTGAGAAAACGTTTCTAGTGCTAACTTTTGTCGGCGTCCTGGCATAGAGACAGCGCGTCTTCCACGTGATCTAGGCGTCCCGGGTTCGAGTCCCGACTCGGGCATGATTGCATTTCTTCTGTGCTCTTCTGTGAGGTATATGAAGGTGTAAAAAGACTTGTTAAAGCGATTGTAAAGCATGATGTAGTAGCTAAGTCGTATTCTTTGCCCTAGAGGGCCCTACTGAAAAAACGGCTCACTCGGCTTAAATTGCCGACAAATGTTCAGTGGATTTATAAAGACAACAACAGAAATAACTTCCTCCAGTTTATGTGGGTTATTTTTAGGGATCCTCTGGTTAATTTTACGTATTATGCTATGATTGCCGACGAAATTCTTAATGTGTAACATGTTAAAAATAAGTTTGACGTCAAATATACATTGATTACAAAAGCCATACAAATACTAAAAATGAAATTATATATTATTCCATATTTAGATAATTTCTTAACAGCGTTGTAAAATTCATCCTAAGAATAAACAGCTTCAATGCTATTTTACTTACAGTATTCTAAGAGCAAATATAAACTTAAATTTAATTTGAAGGCTTTGTCTGTTTTCAAAACATTGTTTTTCAGTTTCCATCACTTCTAAAAATCTTATAAAATTCTCGACACCTCTAAAACATTCACAACAAAACTTTTATGATAATATATGCTAAAATTTACAGGTCACGGATAGATGTAAGCACTTATCCTTTAATATCTAAACGTCAAAACTCGAAATTACAGTTCCTGCCCCATTCTTTTCTTCTAAGATATTCACTTAAATGGTGTATTTCCGAAATCCATTACCAAGCTCTGTAGAAACAGCGCATGGAGTAATCAAAAAGATGTTTCCTAATTTCCTACCCAGCCTGCCAGATGATGGAAAATTTCGGAAAAATTTGCTGTATAACAGACTGGGACACTTTTATTTCATTTACATCCGCACTCACTAAATTTGTTAAGAGTAATCGGGAAAGAGGAAATTTATCCATTAAGAGAGACATTTTTCCCTAAATGGGATGTCGATGGGGAAAATAATCCAGTTTATCGTAAACCACCCCCTAAAGTACCTATTCTTTATGATGGCTGAGCAATCTCGTTAATCTTCATTACATATGTTTTCAGTCGATACGCACCTTTTTTTTTTTAACTGCCGTGCTTTTTTTCTTGATAGTGTTTTTTTATGATGCCGAAATTCTTTATTGTCTAAATATTTATTATGTTTTTGGCCTGTAGTCGAGTAATAAATTTTACTCTAATCTCGTATATTTGTAACTTTCTAAAACCCAACCAGTGAAGGAATATCCTCAAAACTGTCTCGCATACTCTTTAAAAAAGTGTTCTCCCAGAGAACGCCTTGCATGACATTGGTTTCAATTGTTACGAAATATCAACCTTCAGCGTAAATTTAGCATTTTTAAATAATCCATCGGGTGGTCCTTTGTAAGTTTTTTTAGCGATTAATTTTTTCTATGAAGTTAACCGCTGGTCTAATTACCCTGAGTTATCTGGGGTTTGTATATAGTGCAATTAATTACTATACCGAGAAAACTCGCGTGAAACAGAATTTGTCTGCACGATTTGTTTCATCACGGCTTTACTCGTCCTGCAAGAAATGAAAGGAAATATTCAGCTTTGATTCGCAATTTGTTGGTTTCACTGTCCTTTTGATGGGACTGGTCACGTGTTTTCCCTGTTTCCCTGAACAGAAAATATTAAATATAATTTATCATTGGGCTTTACAGTCGTGTCGTGGCAGGAAAAATACTATGTCGTTGCATGCTCGTACGTTTTATACCTTGTTTTCGGAAGTCTTAAGCATAGAATAGTATATGTTTAGCTTCTAATCCTTAAAAAACCACAAAAGGATTGGTCTTTTGAAAATACAGTTAATTTTCAATGCACATTTGTTTCTCCTTAAATATCTTAATAATTAGAAAATAATGAAAAATATTTTTGTTTCTAATTCAAAGATAATTTGAGTAAACCATTCTGTGCAATAAATTTTTATTTAAATGTTTAAATTGCTAGCTTTTAAATAACCGATTGTCTTCTTGTGGATTAGTAACGTATAAAAAAGGATAGTTGCCTTGAAAAAAATATGTCGATGACGCAAGACAGCGAAAGCGATGATTTTTCAGATAGTAATTATGAAGATAGTGATTCCTGCTTCTGAAAAAAAAATCAAATCCAAAGAGACAGTGTACTCTATGCTCCCGTAAAAGAGATTCCAGACGTAACCCAGTAAGAAAAGAGACCAGATACCAGTGTACAGAATGCCAAATATCACTTTGTGTTGCCCTTTGCTTCAAAATATATCATACAAAGACTAATATTTAACTTTTTTTTTCATTTATCCGAGATAACTCGGAATAGTAAACTAATATTAAAATTAAATTCTTTTAGACCCATAAAAAATTTAAAAAAATCCTTTTAAGATCTACATAGTTTGTTTTGTTTCATTTCTTTGTGTTTAATAGTAAATTTTTTTAAAATGTGATGGTTTTTTTGTATTTTTTTTTCAAACAAATTTGTAAAGGAAGCTAGTATTCAAAAAACGAATATATATTTTACATGCGTATTTCCGAACCAAAATTTAACACAAAAACTGAAATTGTAGTCAGAAAATCCCGTGTCAAATTTGGTATAGTTATATCATCCCGTATTTGAGTTATTGTGTTTATAAAATCTGTGAGTAAAGACCAACAAACGGTCAAGCCCTCGATGTATTTGGCTCAAGATTTGTCAGATGGCTGTATTATAGATGTTAAATCTGTGCACCAAATTTATTTCCCTATCTCTCTTTGTTTTGTAGTAATTATTTTAACTTATATTCATTCAGTCAGACAGAGAGATTTCCTCTTTGTAGATCTTGCTCAACATTTTATAGAAATCGACAAGTATGATTTAAAGACTGTAGGCCAAATTTCTATCGTCTATCTGAAAGCAATTTCGAGGGTTATCTTTTTCACAGACAAGCAAAATTTTAAAAACACTCAGTTAGGTCAATAACAAGATGATTAGTCAACTGATTTTTTTAGACTTAGAATATTTTCTCTATAATACATATATGAGAAAAAAAAATGTGAGAATGGAAGGGCTGTTTTTATTTACACTTGAAATTTAATTGTCATAAATATCATCTGAAGTACAGGCTATTGACAGTTTCTTAATTTAAATTAATAAACCATGAACTTTTTACTATCATATGAGACGTGATATTATTTTTGCTTGAGGTTTTCGGAACCTCAATCTGACAAATGAAGACAACAAATTGTCAAAGCCAAAAAATGAGTAGGCAAAAAATAGGTGATATATCCCTTTTTTATTTTGGAATCGGCATTCACGGTATAGCCTTTGAAATATCTATCGTCTGCTAATGTAGTTTTATTTTGGAGTCGGCTTTCACTGCATAGATTTTGAAATATTTATCGTCTGCTGTTGTGGATTACCCTTGGAAAACAATGTTTGTTTAATCGATAAAGATTGTGGGTTCAGGAAAAATTTCAACTAACTAATTTAAGGTTATTAGAAAATAATGCAGAAGGTTGCTACATTTGGTGATTTATCGCCAACTAACGTTACAATTTGATTTAAAAATTGTACATTCTCTGAATTCTTACGAATTGTCTTAATTAATTTGAGTAAGTAAACCATTTAAACATGGTGTGTGTGTGTGTGTGTGTGTGTGTGTGTGTGTGTGTGTGTGTGTGTGTGTGTGTGTGTGTGTGTGTGTGTGTGTGTGTGTGTGTGTGTGTGCGTGCGTGCGTGCGGGCGGGCGGGCGTGGGCGATAATAGATTTTATTTTTATTTTATTTTTTTTATTATGCCATTATTTATTTTACTGTTGTGCCCATGAAGTTCATTTTTTTTTACATTATAGAAGTTAAATAAGCATTTGAAATTTAAATATTAATTTTATTATCTATCCGAATTATTTTAAGAATGGTAATGCCGTCTACAAAATTATGTGTTCAATCTCACTACAGCCACTTTGGAAAAACCTATCAAATAGATGTTTGGGTGAAAATCACTTTTCTTTATATTATATGAAGATTTATAAAATTGTCGTCAAAATTATTGGGAAAAATATGTAAAAAACAGCTTAACTTAACAGCTTTTCTTAATTAAGTCAGTTAAATTATTCTAATCTATACTTCATAGACATCGGAAAAGAAATGTGTAAGAAGGATAATTCTTAACTGTTTTTCATCCTGATTAATTTAATGCCATTTTTTAAGAAAATTTCAATGCGGATGGAAATAAATTTTTACACATAGATTAGAATCACAGTTCAACAATAAATAATTCCATTACAAAACATTTAGAAGATAATATTTTTTAAGGCAACTACTAATGGAATTGTCTTCACGATAGTTATAAAAAAAAACAAATACCGTATTAATCAATAACCATTAAATAAACAGAAAATAACATAGATATGCATTTTAAAAAATAAATTTTACTAGAAAAGCTTTCAGGAAATAAATTAAAATTTTTTTTTCCTTTTTTTATTTAATCTTCCTGAACATACTTAACGAATAAATCTCCCATTCCATATTATTAATCCTTCATTTTAAATTACTACTAAAATATTGAAATAATCCTCGCCGTCCTAGAACTAAAAATATGATGGAAATTAATACTTTAAAACAAATATTATTCGATTCTATTTTATGGCTAAAGCTTGCCTTAAATCATAAAATATCGTTAAATTAAAATGGATAAAATATAATCTTTTTCGAACTTCATTTGTGTTACTTAAATAAAATATAAAAAAATAAAGAGTTTTATCAGAAATTTCCTCAACCTTTGAATCTCATATTACTTTTAATAGTTTAATTTTGAGTTCATTAAAATAATCTATTTAATTTCAATTGAAATATTTAAATTTCATTGCATGGAATGGCATCAGTTATCAACGCAAACAAAGAAAGAATTACCTTATCTTGCTACAATTTTTTTATTTAGATATGTAAACATCTTATATATTTAGTTACAGAACATTATTGCATTTGCTAACTAAAAAAATTAATTTAATACTTTTAGCTACATTCAGTATACTATTAATTTAATATTTTTTGTATTTCAGTTAATTTTAACATATAATTGCGCATATTCAATGAATTCTTAGTTGAGGAATATTCTTTTTAGATTATTATTGACAGTTGCACGACCTCATTTTTTCAAACATTGCGTGCAAAGATAATAGGAAATATCTATGACACTACTCCAACTAGCAGTTATTTGAACACTTTATTAATACAAATTGTCCATACTGAATGTAGCCAACTAGCATTTATTTGAACACTTTATTAAAAAATATACGGCCTCATATTGTCAATGTATGTTTCGATCATTCAGTTTTTATCAGTTTGGGAAAAAAAATCGAGAACTTTTACAAATAGAAATTAGTTTGAAGCATGGTAATCAAGAATAATTTATTTCATTAGTCAGGAAACTTTTTTTATATATATTAATGATATTTAGATATGTTCTAGAAAAACTTATTATTTTTCTGATGCAAAAAATTAATATAATTAAATAAGAATTTGAAGAAAAAGAATTATTATTTTTTGCTTTAAATAAAGTCAATTCATTGTGAAATTAATTTTACTATACTTTATATACATTTAGAAAACTATACATCATTATAGCACTAAATTGTTGGATGTTATTATTCTTATTATTACATATTGCAAAAAAAGTTTTTATTGTCTATAGCTTTTATTAAACTGTATGTATCAAATTTGTCAAAGGATTCGGAAATCTGAAAAAAAACATCAAAAACTATTTTATTTGAAATCAAATTTCTTCTATTTATCAATATTCAATATAAGTTTCTTAAATTTCAAGCCAGAAACTGGATTGTGACATGCATTATTTAAATAAAATCTCATTTATTTATATCAATTCTGTTTTCTATTCTAACCTGTCTAGAATTTCGACAACAATTCAAAGACAAGACAAAACATTCTAATATGTCCTTCTGAAATTTATTTCTTAGTACGTCTGTAATTATTTTGTATATGAATTGAAAAATGTTTTACGTATCGGACAACGTTAAAAATACTCGTTATTGACCATATTAGTAATTTTTTATTATTTCTTGTAGTTCAGACTTTCCTCTTTCCAAAACAGTTTATCTTTTCTAGAAAAGGAAGACGTAACCTATCATCAAGGGTCACATATTTTTCAGCTAAAATTTATCTTTAACTACAGTTTCCCCCAAACTTTAATTTTCATAAAAAAAAATCTTCACCGCTAACATATCTCAAAAACTAATAGAGGTACTTACACAGAAATTTCAAAGTGTTTTAAATAATATAAGCAATGAAATGAACTCAAGGTTTTATTGCTGGTGAAACATTTTTTTCATTTATAGATGTTTTTAGAAAAATTAAAATGGAAATTTATGGAAAAAGGGCATATATACGTATATATTTGCCCGTAACTTCTTTGTAACTGAATTATTTTTCTTAGATTTTAATTCGTTTCATTCATTATTATATTCTATAATTTGTATACAAAGAAAAATAGAATTTCTGCATTACAATTTTGTGTAGAGTGTAAAACGTATTGATTAAATTTCATAAGAAATTACTACAAATTTTCCTATTTCACAAAATATGTTATATTTTCAAATAATTTTGTTCCATTTATAGTGATTTGTATAATAATTGGCAATGCTTCTAAAATCCATTGCTGTAAATAGTTTTTTTTTTTAATCCAAAGTTTTCAAAAATTTTCCTCCGAAAGTAATCAGATACTTAATGACAGATTTTGAAATAAGAGCAACTTCAATGAATAAGACAAAAAGTTTAGCAAGCTTATTACTTATTTATCAACATTATTTTTCTACATTATAAAAAAAATGTAATGTTGCCCTTCTTACTGTTTATCCTCATATATTTTTAACCAGCGGGTGACCGAGATGCACTCGGAGAAAACAGGCATCGAAGCTAACTCGAAGATTTAAATTTTCAACTGTGATTTATCAAAACAATACATGCCATAAGAAAATTTGTGAAACCATTGGTGAAAAGATAACCGGTTAAACCTCGGCTTTTCATCGTCCACCGGCGACGTCATGTCTTGATGTTCCATTGGAAATCTCCATCTGCACTGGTCTCTTCCATGTTTGCTGACCATACACGGAGCGTTTGGGTTCATATCACCACACGGGTTATGGATCATCCATTTCGAGATCAGTTCCTTGAGTTCCGGATCATCTTCTGGAAACTTTATTAGTTCGCCGTATTGGCTATAGATGGCAGCACGTTACCGCTTGAAACCTATTAGCCAAAATGGCGAACTAATAAAGTTTGAAAATATCCTATCTGTAACTCCGAACTGCTTGACCGTAGCGCTTCAAAACCGGCGCCAATCGATTCCTCGTGGCCAAAAACCCCAGACCCCCAAGTTTACCGGAGTTTATTAATTCTGGGGCGATTTTCGACTTGGCAACCATTCCTCGTATTATAGTATAAGATTAAATATTCTTTCTTAATATTCTATCATTTACAATAAAAAGAACTAATTCTATGAATTGGCAAGTTATTAAATTTCAAATTTTAACCAACAATGTGCTTTGACACAGCTTTCTGAGAATATCAATTAAGAATTGTTAAAGTCCTATTTTCGAAGCTTTTTAACTTTGTGTGGTTTTTAAGAAACACGTGATATACTAAACAAAATGAATTTTAAATTATATCATCAATTCTTTTAACATAATTAGGAAATTGAGCATGAATTTTGATTTCTTATAAATCACTAAATTTCGAATATCGTAATCTGACTTCATCATAAAATTTAATATAAGAATGGTTTTTAAGTACTTAAATAATGCAGAATGAAACAGTTATTTATATCTGGAAATTTTATTCGTGAATCGAATTTTAATAACAAATTAGGCATCAAAAATATCGTCATTGCTCCGAAATTGTCTTTTTTTTTTTTTTTTTTTTTTTTTTTAGTATTTCAAAATTCGAAAGATTATTCATTAAAATCGCAAAACAATGATAATTATACTACAAATATGTTAAAATAAAATTAAAAAATAAAAAATACTAATGAATAAAATATGTTAAAAATGCATGCTAAACAAAAAGGATTAGGGCTATAATTTTTATCAGATTTAAGTTAACTTAAAATGCTGATATACAATTTTTATTTCCAATATGTATTGATTATTCCCTACCTGCCTTTTCAAAAAGTATTAAAATAAAACTACAATTCAGAATCAATCAATTTCATGTTGATGAAAAATTAAATATAAATATAATCTGTAGAAGTTTCTCAGTGGTTCTTTTTTCTTTTTTGAAACAGAAGGGTAAGTTAAATGCAAAATTCAGCTTCTAAAGAAAAGCCATTCCTTGTAATAAATATAGAAATGTCGGGATTGTAAAGGATTTTCTTGATATTTTGAATCTCTTTCATACAGTTTTAATGCAACTTGATTTCTAAAACACGTTCAAATCGTTCCAAGTTATGGACGTCATACTAAGTGAAATCAAAACTCAGCACTATCGAATAACAATACGAGAGACAAATTTGTATTGTTAAATTTTAACAAGTGATACTATATGAAATATTATAACTACAGTATTGACAGAAAGCTATTGTAAATTTTTGTACCGTATGAAAATGAAACTATATTATTTAAAGACTGCCATAGAAATATGTATTCCATAAGACTTTATGTGAAAAAATAAATTTTTCTATTGCAGATACTGACAACAATGGATATTTGGATATAAATGATTTCGAAAGCTTGGCTTTGGTAAGTAATGTTTCGATGAAACTTTAAAATATATTTAAATATAAAATATTATTTTCCCAAAAGCTCCTTTTTCTAAATTTTTCTGGATAGTTTTAAAGTATTATTCTGCATTTCATTAATTGTAAAGTTCTTTTAATGCTATTTTTTTAACATTAGGTGAAGCAAAATAAATTTTAGAATCCTGACTTTAGTTTTCAGTTCAGCACGAGTAGGAATATGAATTTGTTATAATATTTCTGGAAACTTTGGTGGCAAAATAATTTATCTGTAGTTATCAGATTTATTTAGCTTATGAAAGCGGAATTGTGTACCTGCAAAAAATCTTGGCCTGATTTTATTCTGAGATTTTTTTTAAATGTACACAGAAAAAATGTGTTAACAATGTATTCAAAACTCTCCAACTGTTATTTGCAGTGCAATTCTAGATGCTTTAACTATGTCTATAAATGCAGTTTATAGTTTATACATAATGAATTATAGTTTATAAACTTATTTTAAATGAATTACTTCTTGTTCTTTGTAATATACCTTATCATACATTTTGCTTTATAATTCCGTAAATCAATGAATGTACATATAATTTTTTATTCTTTTCTGATAATATCTGAATTTTTCAAACGAAAATAAATCCAAAATATTATACTATACTCTATCGGAATTTAAATCAAATCTTAAATATTTATGGATTTTAGAATTCTCTACAAGCTTGCGTTTTTTCAGAATTCTGATAATTGCTCTTTTTCTTAGTCTTTGTAAATTTATATGTTGTCTAAATGTTGAAAAAAACATCTGATATTCATGAACAAGCGAGTTTTGTTATTTAGCGCCCATCAGTACTTTTATAATTGTTATTACTCTAATATTGTTGCATTATATTACAAACAAATGATAAACTTTTAACTGAATTCGATAACAAAATGCATATTTTATTTTCAACAGCTTCGTAAGATATAAGGTGATCAGCAAATAAGCCCTGATTTCAAAATTAAATATCTCTACAACAAAGATCGATAGAATTATGTGGTAAACTGTGCGTTTATGAGCAAAACTGCAAAAATACTTTACAAAGGTTTAAAAAATTTAGGTACGAAAATCGTTAACCGATGGCGCTTTAATCACAATGTCCATAGACGCTTTCAGTGTGACGTAAAAATTGAAAAATGACTCCCGATCTGACTCCTTGTGACTTCTTTCTGTGGGTAGCATTGAAACACACTATCTATAGAAACAATCCCACCACTCTAGATGAGCTTGAATCGTTGATTGGTGTTGCATGTGATTCCATTTCCGTTGAGACATTGCAAGACGTTATGTCAGATTTCATTGTTTGATCACGCCACCTCATTGTTTCGAACGGCGAACATTTTGAAAAAATTGTATTTTGATTGCAAAGATCGCATCACTTTATTATTTTTTAAGACTCCTTTCAGAGAAACAGCGTCATCTGACCTTGGTTCAAAATTACGAAGTTCGTCCCAAAATAGAGTTGCTTTAAAAGGGACGTTAAGATAAATAAACAAACTTCAGAGAAAGAGTTTTCAGCGCAGAGCGCCATCTGTTAACGATTTTTGTAACTAAATTTATTTTTGTACACTATTTTTACAGTTTTGCTAATAAACATAAAGTTTACCTCATAATTCTATCGATCTTTTTTGTAGAGATATTTAATTTTAAAATCACGGCTTATTCGCTGATCACCCTGTATATAATTACACGAACATGAATACAAAAAGCAAAGTTCTACTAGAAATTCTGTAAGAATATTAAAAAAGAGTTTTACAAAATTTAGTTGTGTACATGAGTATTATAACATAACCTCTTGGGAGAAAAATTCAATTTGAGTCCTTGAAATGAACAAAATGCATCATATTACTTATTTCTTTGTATACACTTTTTTTAAATATATAATAATCTGAAGTGTATTTCGTGGTAATGAAAGCATTTCTAGTTTTTTTTAAAAGTAGAATGGAACATCAAAGAGATACTCTTTCATTAAATTCAAAATGATAGAATAGATAAATAAAAAAAATCTAACTGGAGTTCTAAAAGAGATTAAAACAAAAGAACTGAAAAACTCTTTTAAAGAATACCGTTTTTCACTTCTTGAGCATTTGCAAGTGATATATGAATACTATTCTTCTTTTTAATATGATAATTCTTGCATTCAGAATATTCATAATGGATCAAATTTGCTTTAAAGTGGACTTCAGCAAAAAAGAAAACTCATGATAAAAAAATCTTATTTGCTCAAATATAGAAACAAAACGGCTGAACGATTACCGTATTTCACTGAGAATGCCTAAATATTACATTTTTGCGTGTCACCAAAAAACGAAATCTGGACGAAAAAAATTCTCATTCTTTATCGGGAAGTGGCCGTAAGGGTCTGAAACTGAAAGCATTTCACATCGTTCCAGCCTTTAAACGTCTCAGCAAAACTCGGTGGATGGAAAAAAAGAGAAGGGATTGCGAAATTCCTGATGTTTCTACGATATTTTTTCCCTGATCTTTCAACATTGGAATCGTGGAAGAATTTAGAGCAGAGTTTTATATCCGGTTTCTTTGCACAGACGAAAAGAATTCAGCTTTTGAAATAGGAAAAAAGGAGGATTTTCTATCTGAAAAAGTCTTCTGCATTCTAAACGTCACGCGCTCTAGGAAATGGATAAGGATTGAGTTGTACTTTCCCATTAGAATAATACAGCACTCCCTCAAGACAAAGAACTTCAGTCGCAAAACGAAAGCTTGAATTGCCACTCAAATAGTGGTATTGAAATAGTGATCCCTGTTAACTAAAGCAAAGTCCTCATACTAATAAAACTCTTTTCTATTCGTATAAATCAGCTAATAAATACTGTTAAAAAGTCGAGAAATATGTGCATATTGTTGATATATCCATTAAAAGAAGAATATATTAGAAAAACGAAACATTTTTTTACAAATAGTTGAGAAAATAAAAATCGCATGCAAACATATATAGAGTGCTCCAAAGAAACTTACTTATTTGAAAAAACTCCCGAGTGGTGAATTGGGTGGGTAGAGGTGTGATAGGTAGCGCTGCTGGAGGGAAAGGTCCCCGAGTTTGTTTATCTCCCTTAACAGTTGCCATCATGCTCTGGTCTAGAGCACAGTGGACCTTCACCATCGGGAGCTCCTTTTCTAACGGTAGCTCACTTGTTGCTACACAACTTACCTTCCACGTTGGCTTTCACATTCCTCCTCACAGACAAGTTCCTGGATGTAATTGGATCCTGTTGTAGGTTAACTCATTTCGGGAGTACCGCTAAACCCAGAAATGGACATCAACGGACCACCAGAACTCCGGAAAATGGCGAAAGAGTGAGGCAGTCAGTTCTGCGTTCGGCTCGCAAACACACAGCTGCTCTGGGAATTTCTGACACTACTTTTCGACGACTTCACCCCAATAAATAGGCTGTAGTGAAAGAATTAACTGAACGGGCTTTTGTTGCCCGTCAAAATGCATGTGAACTTCAAAAATCGACTTAATCAGTGTATGCGCAATGGGGGTCGCCATTTAACTGAGTTCATTTTCAAAACTGTATGAAAAAAAAAATTCGGATATTGTATTCTCAAATTTAAAAAAAAAATTGACGTACTTTTGTTTTTATTGACCTTTCAAATAAGTAAGTTTCTCTGGCGTACCCTGGACATAAATCCAAGATTCTCACAGTTCTTGTAGAAATTAACATCACAAGCAGACAGAACATCGCTAATTAAAATACAGGCCACATCAAGGCGCTCGACGTTTACATCTCCCTCACTCGCATTACTAACAAAACTCCAAGGACAGATTAATTCGTTTTGACACCTCAAGTATTTATAACTTTCCGATAAGGTATGACGCCACTGAAGTACACCGGAAGAATCTTCAGATCTTTGCTCCTAATAGAGACAGGGATGCAATTAATATATTTTCCAGAATCTTTATATTTGTTATCGAGTTGCCAAATAATTGAAAAATTCAGAAATTATTTTTCTGTAAATCTCTTTTTTTCTTCCATAATAACGATAGACAAGGAGCGTTATTGAAAATTCAAAGTGAAGTAATAGTATTTAAAAATTAAAGAAAAAGTGTAAGTGTTTTAGAAAAGTTCTGCATTTTAAATTTACATTCATTTTTGAAACTACAAGATGTTAGATTTAATATTGGAAAGAAGAATTTACTTAAATTCAATCCATGATTCTTGAGAATATTGAGTGTAAAATTGAACGTATTACAATTGAAAATCGTAGAATTGGTGCTTAAAACTAATGGTCAGACATTTATAAATTTGATAGGGAATATATGGTTTTTTAGAGAATCAGATTTAAAAAATCTTGAAAATGCAGTAATTAAATTTTGAAAAACAAAAATTTTAAAAAGAAAGCATTTAGGACTGTTTTTGAACAGTTTCACTAAAATATACTGTAATAAGCGAGAAAAAATATTTTTCTTAAATTTGGATCATTCTAAACATAAGTCCAAACCAATATGAAATATTATGGCAGGCCCTTTATAATATATAATTTAGCATGTTTTAACCACTTTGCGAATCTTTAGCAATCTTTTTCGAATGACAAAGTCATTCTTTTTAAATAGCAAATATGGTGCATGAACTTTTTTAAATTAGAAAACGATCTTTTTTTCAACAAATAAAGCTAGTTTAAAATCCACATATTATTCTGCTTAATTACAGGCAATGAACAGATTATGTTCGTTAGCGTGAATGGCAAAACATATTTTCGCTATTTTGATATGTCTGAAAATTCACACTTTTTTACAATCCGAAAAGAAATATAAATAAAAAGTAAAAATGAAATCTACGATTCCAAATTTCCAGTTACCGGATGAGAACATTATTTTTAAAGTCATTATCTGTCTCAATTAATTTAAGTCATTAACCAACTGAAACCGGTTTGTAACAATCACAAGACTTCTTTATCGGTCCATATACCTCTCTCTCACTACGATATATATATATATATATATATATATATATACAAACAAAAATAATTGTATAGTCATGAAATTTTAGGAATACATTTGTCTAGGTAACATATTTAATTGATTAAAGTTTCAAGATCACAGGTAGAGCCATTGGCGAGAAGAGCCATTTCAAATATGAAATGTTGTTACATTAGTAACCGGTGTAACCGCCAGAATTTTGAATGCAAGCATGCAAACGTGCATGCATTGTATCGTACAGGTGTCGGATATCAGTTTGTGGGATGGAGTTCCCTGCCTGTTGCACTTGGGCGGTCAATGCAGGGACGGTTAATGCTGGTTGTGGATGACGCTGGAGTTGTTGTCCAATGATGTCCCATACGTGCTCGATTGGAGAAAGATCTGGTGATCTAGCAGGCCAAGGCAACATGTCGACACTCTGTAGAGTATGTTGGGCTACAACAGAGGTGTGAGGGCGAGCGTTATCCTGTTGGAAAACACCCCCTTGAGTGCTGTTCATGAACGGCAGCACAACAGGTTGTATCACTAGACTGACGTACAAATTTGCAGTCAGGGTGCGTGGGATAACCACGATAGTGCTCATGCTGTCATACGAAATTGCTCCCCAAACCATAACTCCAGGACTAGACCCTGTGTGTCTAGGCCGCAGACAGGTCACTAGCAGGCGTTCACCTGGGCTCCTTCTAACCAACAAACGGCTATCACTGAGACCAAGGCAGAACCGGCTTTCATCAGAAAACACAACAGATCTCCACTCCGTCCTCCAATGAGCTCTAGCTTGACACCACTCACGTCGCAAACGGCAGTGGTTTGGAGTCAGTGGAATGCACTGTACAGGGCGTCTGGCTCGGAGCTGTCCTTGAAGTAACCGATAACAGTTCGTTGTGTCACTGTGGTGCCAACTGCAGCTCGAATTTCAGATGCAGACGCAGTACGATTAGCCACAGCCATACGCCGAATACGACGGTCTTCCCTCTCTGTAGTACCACGTGGCCACCCGGAACCTGGTCTTCTTGAGGCAGTACCTTCCCTTGACCACTGAAGCCAATACTCATGCACAGTGGATACATTTCTGCCAAGTCTTTCAGCAATATCGCGGAAAGAAAACCCACACCTTCTCGTAGCCCTACAAGACGACCTCGTTCAAACTCAGTGAGCTGTTGATAATGGCATCTTCGTCTTCTCAGACGCATCCTTGAGTAACATTAACCCACTACGTCAAATCTCAACTGTAAATAACGATTGCGAACCTTACAGCGCTTATTTAAAGTAAACCTCATTTGCATGTTCATAGTGTCGCTACTAGCGCCACACTTACGCGCGTAGCTCAAAATTTGAAGCGACGTCATCTTTCAGATGTATAAACACGCCTACCAAATTTCGTTTATCTATCACAGCTCCTTCCTAGTGTTGGGTTTTTTTTTCCATCAGTGTGTATATATATATATAAAGAGAGAGAGAGAATTTTTTGTACTTATTATAAAATTTAAATTATTTAAATTCCACCTAAAAACTAAATTACATTCCATGAAAATAACAGCTATGATGTCATAGTTCTAAGTCAACCTTTTAAAAAAGCATTTGCTATCAAAGATGCATACGTAATAATAATTCAATATTGGTAAAAGCAAGTCAATCTTTTAAAAACGCATCTCTTTTCAAAGAAGCGTACATAAAAAGAGTGCAATACTAGTAAAAGCAGGTAAAAAAATGTATCCGATTAAAAGATGCTGTTGAATATTGTCGTGTATGCATTTTTCATTGTCTATGCGATTTCAAGCTTTAATTATTGGTTTTCTTCAATTTTTCAAAACTTCCTAAAGAATATATGTTATATAAAGAATAAAGATCATGTTCTCACATGATAATAATTTAATATTTCCTCATAGTTGAACTTTTTCTAAGAGTATCCAACTACATAATTGAGTTGAATACATGATTCTGTTTGTAAATTCAGCTGTTAATATGAAAGATCATTACGATATATAAAGCCATATCTGTTTGCTTATGTGTATTTTAGATTGTCTGAAAAGCTTTCATCGATTGACGTGGTTTCTGAAAAACTTTTAACTATTTTCCAAAATCTTACATTTAACTGCTGATTCATTTCAATAAGATTAGTATGAAATTCTAAGTCTGTAAAATATACTAGACTGACACGTCTAATCGTTTCGACTACAGTTTTAAAAAGTAGATTGTGTAAATTTATACCAACGTAAATTGTTTGGAAGAAATAAATAAACCTCAAGATTCCTAGCATTTATTTATTCAATATTCAATATTTCTCTAAAAGAATATGGAATTTTTTTTCAACAGTGCTTTTAAATTTCCTTCAGTTACTTGCCACAATGAATTCCAAGATTCTTTTGGAATATGTGTTTCTTTTTTTTTTTAAGTTTTATTTTAATGGCATTTACCTGTACTTAATATAGTTTTAAAAAGCTCTAAAAAAGAATCTAAATTATGTTTCCTTTTCCAGCAATCAATTAAAAAAGTGCTATGAACAATAAGAAACTATATAAATTCGTATAGTGTTATCTATACTGAAAATGACTTTAAAAAAATTATAAATATCTTATTATATTTTTAAAAAATCAGAAAATGTTGATTACTTTAAAATTATATGATAATTTTAAAATATTTTCCCCCATATTTTGCATAGAAATATACCATCTATGAAGGCAAAGGAGCTTATAATGCTGAACTCCATGAAAAGAACAAGAGAGTTATGCATGACTTGTGGACAGAAATGGCGGAGCTGGCCGATTACAATAGGGTTTGTATTAATGAACTTCATATTTAAGTTATTTTTTCTTTTTCCTTTCCCAGGATATGCGTACTTAATAATAATTTCTTCTCACTGGTTCCTTTTTTTTACTTTGGAATTCTTTTTTCAATTCCTACTATTAGTTCACACTCTCCCTATATATACTTATTTATATGACTTGTTCAATTTTTCGATCATTAATAAAATACTTTTCATTAATCCACTCAAGTTCAAATACATTTTTTAAAACTTGTAGTGGATTTCGAATTGATGTTAATACAATTTTTCAAATATTGCTTCATTCGTTGAATTTAATTAATTTTAATACTTGAAATAGAGTTATAGCAGTTTGTAATGAAAACTGAAATGAACAGGCAGTATATCCATCTGTAAAGTGTAAGAATTTCACTATTTTTCACTTGAAGTTAAAGAATTCGAATTTAATTCTTGCGAAATTCAATCATATTTTGATACTTAATAATTTTTTGATAATTATTATTTTTAAAAACGTTAACTAAAAGGAAATTTCTCTTCATTGTCCTAAGAAGAAATTGCATTAAAAAATTTATAACTTGTTTGTAATAATTTTGATGTGATTTTGCTTTCAGGAAATAAATTTTTATCGTTTGGTAAACTAATAAAGAAGAAAAAGAATTATTCCATTGATAAGTTTGTCATTTCATGTCAGAATATAATTTAAAAATTTGTGGAAATTTTTCTAGTTATTAAGGCTTAATCTGCTTCTTGATTATTTTTTCAAAACCAATCAAGCCTGTAGATTTGATAAAAACATATTATTTGCAATTTGAGTATTAAGTATTAAAGGAAATTCATCTGATATACTGGTTTAAGCTATAAGATGCATGAGTTTTTTTCTTAAATGGATTAATTAAATCTTTATTTACCTTGATAAAAAGAAATCCTATCAGTAAGTTTTGGAATATGTCTAAATTAAAAATTAGATTTAAGATTAACTTATTTCTTTGGTTAACTTTTTAAACTTTTATCCAACGATTATACCTCTTATTGAGAAACTACAAAAATTTTCGTTGAAATACATTGTGCTTAATAATAAAGAAATATCTAAAATTTTTCAAAGAAATACTTATCTGTTTTTTACTTTTCCTTTAGTAACTTCTGTAGGAATATAGAGCAATTCTACTTTTCTTTGAAAGATTTATTCAGTAATCATATATTTGTTTCATATTAAGACACTAATATATTCGAAGAAGCGTGGGAAATTTTAAAGTATCATTATAAGTTTATGTATTCATAGTGAATAACCTTGTATTTATAAATCCGTTTATAATTTGATAATCATATAATTAATTAAATCTAGTTAGCATTACCAGAAAAATATGATTTCTTGCAAAAGATTGCAACTTCTATAAAGGGGAAAGCGATTTAAGCCCCACGCTCACCACTATTACCATCGGAGCCATGACAATTTCAGCCACAAATTCGGTGGTTGTTCTAATAAAGTATTTAAATATATATATATATAATCATAAAATTATTAAAACAATCAAAACCCATTTCTTGATCAACAAAATTAAAACGAAACCAACTAGGTCGAAATCGAAATTAAAACTCAATTCAGAATTACACGCTAAAAGTTCACAAAATGAAAGGTAAATGAATAAGAACCAATTAATAAAACAAATCCACAATACTATATTCAAAGAATTATTTAAACGAAAACAGAAATAGAAGTAACTACGGAAACGAAACCAAAACCGGAAACGAAACCAAAACCGGAATCGAAACTAAAAATCATTACTGATTAAACAAGTTTTAAGAATTAAAACTTAACGGAAAAAATCCCTTATTAAGAATCCTTGCTTGAAAGTGGCTCCTGACGAAGTTTTCAGGCCGGATTCCTTTTCTATTGACTATTTTTTTCTATTGATTATTTTGATTCGGTTGTCTTATTTTGTTAATTAATTTATATATATATATATATATATATATATATATATATATATATATATAT
>JAPMOQ010001131.1:4100311-4176016 GCA_026543055.1 Argiope trifasciata | reverse complement strand
TTTTTTTTTTTTTTTTTTTTTTTTTTTTGCTTTTGAATTTAATATTATGCTAAAAATGTTTTTGCGCTGTAATATTTTAAAAATGTCTGCTGAAAAATGATAAAATTTTCCCCACTTTTTAACTTATTAAGATTTAAAGTACTAGTAGTCATATGAAGTTTATTTCAGATGTACAAACAGTCAGTCAAAAAAGTATAAAGACGCACAAGTTCGTATATTTTTATCACAATATTTTATTTAAATATACAAACGGAACCAAAACAAAGAATTAAATATTATTTTGATGTATACAAATCATAATAATTAAAAAAACTCTCAAATTAATGTAATTATAGTTATGGTAAAGATATAAAACAAGAAAACATGCTCAAAAGTATTGGAGCAATAAATTTTTTAAAAAATGAATTTTTGACGAAATAAAAAAAATTTTAAAAAGTGAAAATTTAAAAATTAAATTCTTGTCGGGTTATCCTATCTTTTTATGACCTCTCGTAGTCTGTTTGTCATGGATTGGACCAATTTTTGGAAAATGATAGATTGATACCAGCCCACTTTTAGAACAAATGTTTTCTTAAATCCTGCTTGTTAGAAATTTGATTTCATACAATTTTTTCTGAAAATAATCCCTCACATGTTCAATGGAATTAAAGTCTGGACATTGTGAAGGAGTTCTAATAAGAACAGTGGTGGCGAACTCATAACTTGGAAATATCAGAATAACTTATAAATATGTTTCTGGTCATTATCTTGGTCTATCTCAAAATTTGAAATTCCCACCTTCCTTGTTCGCTTGACATATTTATTCATTGTTCCATCAATAAATTGTCTCCACATGGAAGTGACAATCAAAGAAATTGAGAGTTGGCCGTAAGTTTTTGGCGTGCTTTGCTGTATTTTGTTTCCGCCAAACTTTTTGCTTCCCGTCCGATCTGAATTAAATTTGCTTTCATCGACAAAAATTGCATGCTCCCAAAATTCTTTTGGCTCTTTTACCTACTTTTTTTCAAATACCAGACTAGCTTGTCGATTAGTTTTGCTGATGTAGGATTTTCTTTGTGGTAATTTGTCATGATATTTATGTGACAGTTTTGGATTTACAGATTTTCCGAACTTATTTTTGCATTTCAGGGTCAATTTTACTGCATTAGTTTATGGATTCAAATGAATTTGTATCACAATCCACCTCTTTTCACGTTCATTAAATGTCCCTGGAAACACTGATCTATTTGTTATTTGTTTTCCACTATTTGTTTTCTTGAACCTTAAATTATGTTAAAAACAATTGACTTACTCAATTTCAAGATATATTCTATGCTACGAATTGATTTTTCCATTTGCCTAAAAACTTGTTATAAGATTTCTCGCATCAACCTATACACATTTGTTTCGCCATTTTTTTCTATGAGTAATCTTATTTGCTCAAAGTTTTAAGAACACGAATACGTTCGGATCACTTTTTTAGAAAAACATGGTGTATATATACTTTAACCATATATCTGTTTTATGACTGTTTGAAATTAGTAAAAGGATGTCAATATTTGAAATAAACATTAACACTTTCTGAAAATTGTTATCTAATGGCCAAAATTTAAGCAAATTCTTATAAAACTTCAATTTGGCTGCACCGAAAACTATAATTCTCATCATAAAAAAACTTATACCAGAATAAACTACATAGTTTTCTCTAGGGAAGAGCTACAATTTATGGTTCTAATAATAAATAAAAATATTACAACTAATCAAAGATTTATCATAAAATGTTTAGTAAATTTATGACATTATTATTCAAACAATAGGCTGTAAATTAAAAACTGCTCGCTCGATCTAAATTATTTTAGCTCATTCTCTATATGATAGTATAAAGACAAAGTCCAGTAAATTTCATAGTAATATGAAAATTATATTTTGAGTTATTTGATTTGAAGTGAGCAAGAAATGATTAAAATCCAGTTTTGAGAAAAATACATTTAAAGCAATGTTTCTCAACCTGTGGGGCGCGCCCCCCTAGGGGGGCGTGAGCACTCTAATGGAAATGTCATTTAAAAGAAATTCCAAAAGAAAATTTAATTCCAAAAGAAAATGTCATTTAAAAAATTGATTAAGTGACTGAAAGGAAAGAACACACACACACATACAAAACAAAATACATTTCGACATATTTATAGTTAACTTATTAAATTAAAATAACTTACTAAATTAAAACCAAATTTAATAATTATTAGTGACTTCCTTGAGCCTGTCTTGCAGAGACAAGTTTTTCGAAGGAGGGTTTAATATTAGAAATAGACACTCTCATTTCTTTTTCTATATTTAGCTGAGATCTATATTTTGTCTTCAAAGAAGCCACCGCAGAAAATTCAGTTTCATAAAGGTAAGATGTTGAAAATGATGTAGTAGAATGCGAAATGCCCTTGTATTTAGTGCTGAAAACTCATCATCTACTCCTGCCCAAAAGAGTGATTTATTACTAAATTGTCTTTTGGTTTCGCCGCTTGCCGTGAAGTCTATGAAGTTTGCTTCCTCTTTAATTGAGAGTTCTTCGGGAGTATTTTGAAATGGATCCCTCACCCATTGTAACTTGATATCAGTTTGTCGTCAGCAAGAAAGTACTTTTTAAAATTCTTTGCTAGCATAGCTAAATGATTTTCAATGGTTACAAAAACAACTTTTACATGTTGTTCTTCAGCCTTGTAAGTTTTAATACAATTATTCAAATTTTCAAACATTGTTAAGTTTTCTTGCTTTAAATTTCTGCTCCACAATTCCAATTTCCTACAAAAAGCATTAACTTTATCACTCGTATCCAATATATGTGTATTTGCTCCTAGCAGTTGAAAATTCAAGTTATTTAATTTCTCGAATATGTCGACTATGTAGCTCAATTTCATCACAAATAAACTATCGCGAAAATTGTCAGCTTCCAGTTGGTTTTCCTCTTCCAGGAAAACGACGATTTCTTCTCTTAATTCATAAACACATTGCAAAAATTTCCCTCTTGATAACCATCTTGCCTCGCAAAAAAATAGTAACACTGAATGTACTGCACCCATGTCTTTACAAAGTGCGGAAAAGATTCTTGATTTCAGGGGTCTCATTTTTATATAATTTACTACGGTTACAACCGTAGTTAACACAATATTTAAACCAGGACTCATTTCTTTGGAAGCCAAAGCTTCACTGTGGATCATGCAATGTGTCCAGACGCACTGTGGCGATTTTTGTTTCACAAGTGCTTGAATACTTTGGAATCTTCCGGACATAGAACGAGCACCATCGTTGCATATTCCGAAGCAATTTTTCTGTTCTATGTTTGCCTCGTTCATAAAATCATTTAAGATAGGAAATAATGCGAGTGCTGTTGCTTTGAGTTCTATTGGTTTGCAGAAAAGTAATTCTTCTGCTACTGACAAATCATCACAAAATCTAACACAGGCAATGAAATTGGCATCTTTATTACTATCTGTTGCCTCATCGAGTAGCATTGAAAACAATTTGTCACGTAACTTCAACAAAAGATAACACTCTACATCTTCAGCTATATCAGCATATCGAATGGCAACAGTATCATTTGAAAGAGGTATAGACTGCAATTGTTTTGCAAAATTATCTCCAAACATAATTTCTACAATCTCAATTGCGGCTGTCAAAATAAGCTCTTCACCAATGGTGTGAAGCATTTTACATCTGGCTATTTTATATGAAACTTTGTAAGAGGCAATTAAAGCTTTTCATTCACAGACAAAAAGTTTTTTTAAACAATGATTTTTGCTTTTCATATGATTTTAATTTTAATTCGAAGAATTCTCTGGGTTTGTTTACGTACTCACTATGAAGCATTTCCAAATGTCGTTTAAGTTTATTAGGTTTCATGCTGTCTGCCGCCAACATTTTTGAGCAAATGATACTCAGGGACCTTTCTTCTTCATTTACTTCAGTACTAGTGAACCCAAAATTTAAGTATTCTTGAGAATATTTTCTTGATTTTATTTTTGGAACCACGCTCTTATGTGTACTTGTTGATGCTTGGCTATCGTCTAATACTCGCTTACGCCAGCTTAAAAATTTATCCATGATTCTGCATAAGTCTGCTGCCGTGAATATTTAATACCATGAATTGCAATTACACGAAAATATGCATAACATACACATTCAGAATAGATTCAATAGCGATAGAAGGATCGACTCGAATGAGATTGCCGGGAAATGAAATTGGAATAGAACTTTCTCCTTCTCCCTATGAGAAAACATATGTTCACATCTGCACAGGCTCCTAACTTAACGTTTAAGCTGACCAGACAAATTTCAGACAAATCAAAACTTCTCGCGAAACCGTGAGAATGCCCGACATGGCGGGACGCAAAGAACAATAAAAATGCATAGGATTCTTGTTTTTTCAATGCCGAGGATCGGTGTTGAAAAATGTCAATAAATTTCCGTATTCTTGGTAATTTGTAAAGTTTAAAATTAAGGTTGTAGTGTAGGTTTAGCACCAAAATACTCAAAATACATTATTATTGTATGTGTTGGGGAGGGGGGGGGGCGCGATGAAAATTATGAGTGGAAATTTAGCCGTGAATACTAAAAGGTTGAGAAACACTGATTTAAAGTATACAGTAAGTTGTTTTAATAATAAATTATGGGCATATATACTTAAAATTCCCCACATTTATAGCTTATACCTCCTTGCTGATAATTTCTTGATATTTTTCCTTTTTTATTCATTTAAACATTTTTCTGGAATATTTTTTTTTTCATTTTTCAGTAAATGCTGCTTAGGTTCATTTATTCTGTTTTTGTTGAGCTCATCAGAGGTTCTAACTGAAGTTGCACTATGTAACACTCCAATAACCTTAAGTATGTACAGTAATCCTATAAAAACTTCGTTAAAATGTATTACAGACATAAATATTCTATATCTGAGGAATCAGAGCTCAACAAAGACATCTTTAGGTACAAATTTCCACAAAACATCGTTAAAACTCTCATAGGCATTTTGTGTTTTTTCTGTGTCAAACATTTTTCCTTATTTAAAACTAAATTTGTGTTTATACAGATTTTTAACATGTCTTTGGTTCTTTAAACCGGTACTTCCGGTTATTTGAATGTCCACCTCCGATTCACCGATCATTAAGAAAATATTAATATCTTAACTTCTAATTATTTTAGAGACAAAAGTAAACTTGTTTTGGATTCCCCATAGACAGATATATTCAATAAAATAACTTTTGGAAAATGTCATTTTTTTTTTTTGCGAAAATCAAAATTTTTAACGTATTCGGATACCTTAAATTTAAAATTATTATCTAAAAAAGAGGCAATAAAATCAATCAAGTATAAATTTGTTGAGTTTCTCGTTTCAAAAGTGTCTCGATATTTTCTACCCCTATTTGCTTTTGAATTATGCAAAATCAAATGATTGTATTTGAATTTATTATCAAATGATTGCATTTAATATAATTTGATATGCTATATCAAATTATAATTCTCTAATACCAATAAAATTTTCTTTACAAACTGTACACCTAATGTTAAAATATTTTTTTATTAATTTTCTTCATATGTTAATATGATAAGAAATTTTATAAATACATTTGTGGTGAGTTTCGCCAAGTGTTCCAATACTTTTTTGAGTGATTCTATTGCCATTCTTGAAAATATTTGTGTAACAAGTTTTGAGCTCTAATCCAAATGGTCTGGTTTGTAGAGCATCAAATCACTCAAATACGCATAACGTTTTTATTAGTAGATAGAGATTGCCAGTAAGAGTGATCAATTCATCTGAGATTCAAAGTCACATGACAAACAGGGATAGCGGGAGCAGAGGGCAAAAAATCTGCATTCATAATACCGCACACCACTGAATGAATTTGCAAAAAGATGTTTTTTTAAATCCAAATACACCTACATTTGAATTTTGTATTGATTAGCTCATATTTTGACCTACCAATCGAAGACAATATAAGACGATAAGTCTCATAACATTTGTAGATATTTATTTACGATCACATAGTTCTTGTCTTGATCAGAAGAACTATTACTTCTTTAAGAAAAGATTCGAACTTTTTTATGAACTAAATAAAAGATATAAAGATTTAAAAGGCGAAGGAACATTGCCTTTATAGAAAAAAGGTAATGGTCGTATGTTGAGTGTTTTCAAATTACAAAAAAATAAATTGTTAAATCGAATTATACGTTTTTTGAAAAGTGATTCGCATTATTCTAAAAATGCTTAAAATTATCGAAATTCTCAATCTGATCAATAGAAAATTAAAAGCTTAATAACATAATATTAACTATAACAGTGCTATTATTTAAAAAGAACTTCTCAAAAAATGAATTCAAAGATACTTACAAATTCTGAAATAAAATTAAAAACAATACGAACAAGAATAAAAACAAAAATATGTACAAGTTTTGAAGAACATACAAAATGGTTGTTAAAAGTCACCAATTTTTTTATTTATGGATTAATATTAGTTGTATATATCTATACTTATAATAAAGCTCAATGTGTGTGTGTGTGTGTTGGCGCTCTACAGACCAGACCGTTGGACCTACAGCTACCAAATTTGGTACATGTATACCTTGGAGGTCGGGAATGTGCCCCTCGGAGCCCTTTTTTCGAATTTTTTATTAGAATTTGAATTAATTAAAATTGAAGCGAAATTTCAACGATTTTCCGCTATAACTTCCGAAAATATTATCGCACAAACATGATTTTTACATCAATTTAAAGATTAAAAAATTAGCCTTCTAATGATATCAGTGTTTTAATGTATAACTTAAGCTACTATTTTTAACGAATTTTTAAAGAAATATTTTAACAATGTTTTACAACAATATATTTCGGACAAAACAATAAAATTTAATCTGCACGAGCACGTAAAGGGGGAAAAATTAGGTTTTATCAGCGTGTTGCCATCCTATTGACGGAAGTTCAAACTAAAAAAACAACTATCATTGCAAATTAAATCTAAAGAAATGCAACTTTTAGCACGTGACTGGATAAAATAAGAGAAATATAATATGTGACATTTTCTAAAATAAATAATGAACGAGCAAAGGGAAAAAATAGTTTTTATTAGCTTTGTTGAAATCATACTGACAGAAGTTCAAATTAAAAAATAAATTAACTATGACTGCAAATTTAATCGAAAAAAAAATGTAATATTCACCACGTGATTGGATGAAATTAAATAAATATTAAATGTTATGTTTTCTAAAAAAGAAATACAAGACAAAGGTTTCTATGATCATTTGCAGCATCTATATCATTAATTTAGTAAATTAGTGTTACGTGACTTTCGAAGTTTAAGTATACCTGGCAGAGAAATTATAAAGAGAGCAAGGCACATAAGTATTTAATTGAAAATTTTAGACCCCATTACTCTTGGCGAACCAGCTGGTCGCCAAAGGCGTCTAGTTATATATAAAACAATGCTCTTAGGGTTTCTTATGGATTAAAACATTATTGGAAAACAACAACTTACAATAGTTTTTTTTTTTTTTTTTTTTTTTTTTTGTAAAATGATTTTGTAGAAATTCTAAATAGAATCACCAAACAAAAACATTTTATATCCAATAAAATTGTTTTCAGTTTAATGTTGAATATAACAATAATTATAATTTATGAAATCAGAAACACAAAGGGCATTATGTATATGTAAATATTAATTTTAATTAATAATAATCCTTATCAAACCTTAAACTGAATTTATTTAAGCTACAAATACATACAAATCCAGCAATAGTAAAACAGTGTTGGATTCAGTTATTAATATGATATATTTACTCACGGAATAAATTTGATTTCGACTATTGTTAAGACTTCAATGCGACTCCATAGGATAAATAAAATCAAAATTTACTGTCGAATTTTTCTTTATCTTCGAGAATCATAATGGTAAAGATAAAATATGTATTAGAAAATAATTTATTGGAAATAAATCTACATTTTCTTTTCTGTCTATTCCGAAAATTTTGCTAAAATTATCAGTTATTAGGAATTTTGCAAAAAAGTCTTTCTCGAGATTAAAAACAATAAAAAAAATTTGAGATCTAGCAATGAAGGAGAATAATTTACTTCTATATTCATTTTAAATATCGAAAAATAATTAATAGAAAAATTATACCTTGGGGATATTATCTAAGGATTTACTATAAAAGAATATAGGAAAATAAAACAAAAAAAATTGCATGTTGTAACTCTATTCACATAATAAACTTTATTGATTAAATTTATTACGCAAATAATTTTATTATTTGAATCATTAAAAATAATTTGTACAATTAAATAATTTTATTAAAAAATTAATTGCTCATGATTATAATGCTTCTCTTAAATAGCATCCAATTTTGTTTATTATTAAAAGTTTCAACAAAATGCATAAACATTAAATATTAAACAGAATAATTAGAGAATATTCATTCTGCTGGTCTTTTGGCCTAATTTATTGAGCACTTCATTGAATTCATATCTTAGTTATATATTTAAGAGGGGTTTTTCTTCGGAATATTAAAACAAAAATTTAATGTAGAACACACTTAGAGTCACAAGAGCGCTTGTCACATTTTGTATCTTCAAAATATTGTTTTTATAAACTATCACATTCAAATGTTTGTGAAATCACAGATAGACAGAAAATCAATCATTTGATAAAGATCCGTACTTAGATGCTAAGATTATGTACAAAAATCTCTTTTATATATATTGTTGTCTTTTTTATTTGTGACATTATTTTAATTATATCAAAAAAGAAGCTATAGATAATCAACAACTTGATAGATTTGCTTCCAAATTTGATTTATATCTGTTACCGTGAAAGTCCGAAATCTGGAGAATGTCGACATTCACTGGTGAATGTCAACATTCACGTAGTCGCTTGGTGTATGTCCGAAATATTTGCTAGATATCCTCATTTCTCACTTACACCGGCAAATGTCGACATCCACAATGCACTAATGGTGAATCTTGAATATGCGTTTCATCTCTCCGTATCCGGAGAGGAGAAATGCAGACTTGCATTTTTGTCTCTCTGTTGACCTTGTGTTCCAGCAAAACACAACGTGCTCTAGGCCGCACCTCTTTGTTGACGTTGCCTTCTGTTATCTCCTTTTCGAGCTCTTTAATCATCTTTTCAAATTCCACCAAAGCTTGTCTGTGATTGTCGACATATACCGGCGATGGTCCGAAAGTGCAAGAAATGTAATCAATTGTACGGTCTTTCACCAACGTTTTTGGTATGTGTTGACATTCACCAGCGAATGTCGACATTCTCCAATTTCGGTCTCTCACAGTAACATATCTATGTTTCAGATGTTAAATCTGTGAACCAAATTTATCTATCAAGCTCTCTTCACTTTATTAACTATCATGTTAATACATATTCAGATAGCTGGATTGATAATCTCTTTCTAAATTAATTTCTCACCGAAATTAGATAGAAATTACATATCAGTTTGCTACACATACCATATATTAAATTTCATCCGTCTAGCTCAAAACATTTTTGACTTATCGTGTTCGTAGATAGACAGACGTAATTACAAACTGTTGTTTTTTGGACTGATGGAAGTATGGAAAGGAGAGATTCATTAGAATCTTGAACTGGAATTTTTTGTTGACCACAGTTCTTCTCTCTAGTATAGTTCATACATCAAAAAGTTGGGAAAAAATACTTTTTTTAAATAACGCTTCTTTATATCAGAGAAACGATGGTACTGTCTTATCCCTTTAAAGAGGTTATACTATCAGAACACGCCCCTCCTTATAATTCGTAATGACAATGTCCCTCGACTTTCTTATACATTTTTACCTTATTTTGCTTTTTCTTCTTCGTATATACGTCGTATAACGTCGTAATCCAATATATAATTTTCGCATTTGAACATTGATTGATTTTATCCAAAATTTGATATAATTTTCTTGTCAAAATTCCTTCTCACGTTACTAGTTTGATCGCTTTTGTAGTTTTCTCGTCCAAATAGACTCACAGTCATATGTACAAACAGTCAATAATTCTCCTTTTGCACAAATTTCATTCAAATGTACAATTTTGATATTAAAGCAAATATACAGCTTTGATATTAAAGCAAATATACCAAATTTCATTTATCTAACTCGAAGAATTTTTCAGTTACTCTTTTTATATGCATTAATTTATACACAAACATTTTTCCCTATAATGAAGTTTATCAAAAATTTGATGGAAATATGTAATTTTAATCCTTTTATTAAATGTTATACTTTTAGATTATTTTTCATTTGTGTATTATCATTTACTCAGATACATAACTTTGATATAAAAAGGGCTTTTCAGAACTCAGAATGGTCTAATATGGAGATCCTTCAAAACCTCGAAGCGGAATCCATTAAACGATTATAATACTTCTTTTTTTTTTTCACTCTCAGTTTAAAAGAGATGAATGGTCATTTAGATTCGAAGTGACAGCCAAATTTCCTGAAAATGTACAATATTCGAAATTTGATAGATATCTACAAATTTGGTTCAAAATTGCACTCTAAATTGTCTTTCTCAAAGGATTTTTGAGTATCGTCCTCTAGAGATAGACTCAAAGCATACATAATACTGAAAGTATACTTTTCGAATGTGAGGGTCTGGTTTTTGACACTTGATATACTTTCTTTTGGTATACAATAAAAAAAAATATAGTAAAATAATAATAATAATAGTTGCTCGTTTTCGACATTAATTGACTTTTTGATGACCTTTCTTTCTTCCTTTTTTTGTCCAGAGAAGGTCGGAAAGGAATTCTAAAATTAAATTAACGGGAACTTTGATTTATTCCATATTACTAACTAAGAGCCTTATCCAATAGCTTTGAAAAGACTTTTAGCTTGGAAAATCTGTTTTTAAGAAATGGGCATATTTTAAATTCATTAAAAGTAGTAAATATTTGTGTAATGTCTATAGAAAAATTATTTGTTACAATCGTATTTCAATGTATAAAAAAATTTAAAAAAAAAAAAATTCAAACATTTGATTCAAGGGGTTTTTATGAGATCATAATTGAATAGTAGATAACATAAACAAAGTATTAAATATTGACACATGAATGCAGGTTCACTTGCTTTATCCAAAAATTTAACAGCATAAACAGATACCGAATAGTGGTACTATGCCGCAAATACAGAATGTAACCATTTATGAGTATGGAGCTGTGATGTGTAATATTTATTTCTTTATAATTTATATCACGATTTCGTATTTGAAAATGGAGTTTTTCGAATAGGAAATTCTATTGCTTTCTTAAATTAGCCTTATGATCGCTCTAGTGTGAAAAAAAGTCAATCCCATTAAAAATTGAGGAAGAGCATGATTCTTATAGGCGGAGCTACGCCCTTTTCTAAACCAATCAATAGCGCGCGCATGTAAAGAATATTCACGCCGCAGACAGTAGTAATGTATCAACGAAATTCTATCAAATGAAAACAAAAACGAATAATTTGTATCCAATGTGTTGTAAAAACATTTTTAATGTATCAGTTTTCAAAAATATATTTATGAAATAAAACAGAATCTTATGACATGAACCATCTAGTGAAAATAAGAATAAGTACTTTTATCGTTGTAAAATTGTTTGTGAATAATTATGTTAAATTTTGTGCAAGAATATAGAATTATTCCATTATGACAGTTTTTACTGGAAATGTACTATTATGTAGAATATAATTGAATGTAATTTATTTAGTTATTTGACATTATTAGAATTGTTTCCAGATGAATCCGTATAAATTCACAGCAGTGTACTGCCGCAATTCAAAATATGAAGTATTTAAAAAAACCTGATTATTAATTTTGTAACGGAAGATGGCTCAAGTATGTTATTTGCTTTCACCTGATATTATATTTAAAAATTATTATTGATCTAAATTTATTCCTTATCAAATGTGTTATCATGCATTTACAAAAGGCGTTTATGTAAATCTTGTATTAACAATTTTTAAGTTTTTATATTCGAAATTATTTATCGTTTTCTTCGTTATTCAACCATATTTTACAGCTGTAAATGATTGTGATATTTCTGGCCTAAAGTCTTGAAGAACTTTTTCAAAATAAAGTTATTTGGTGAGGACATTTTTTTTAAGAATTTCTAATAATACATAATGTAAGTTTAATTTTAGGTATGTTAAATTTATATTGTAAACATCATCTTATAAACTCTAAACAAAGGGCATGAATTGTCATGATTTGGTAATTATCATTTTCAATAGAATGTATTTTTAAAATTTTTTGGCATTGCCATAGCTAGTATAAATGATTTCTGGAATTTAATAATTATTCTCTTCCACCCTTTTATGTGGCATTCTGATATTAGAATTGTATAACCAAATCAGAAATATTTCTTATCACAATTATACATCCTTTCCCTTTCCAAACTTTTTTATATAGAGTAATTGTATTTCTTTATTACTAACCTTATTGTTATTCTGAAACTTAAGGAATCCTTTCCATAAGAAGGAAATATAAAAACTGTTTGATATGCAAAATGATTCAAATATGCAATAAAAAGGGCTTTCTTTTTTTAAATAAATCATTAAACTAATTATTCAAATAAATGCATTATCCATATTTTAATAAAAGGCTTTCTTTTAGCTTGTATTCGTAATTATCATGACATTATATGTCATAACATTAACACATTAGGATTAATGACTTAATTCAAAATATTTAAGTATTATAAATATACTTGATAGAATTCTTTAAAGATAAGATAAGTCATTAATGTTAAAGATAAAGGTATCATTTCTCAAAAGTACAAATTCAGCTTATCTAATTAAAAGTTATGAACTTTAAATGCATAAAAAATCATGAATGAAACTTTCACCTTCTGTGTATATATTTAATAACTATGCTAAAAACTGAAAATACGTTAATGAAACTGGCCATTTCCGAATTCAAACATTTATTCTAGCAGAATTATGCCTTAATGTTTAGGATTTTTGTCCTTAACTAAGTGGATAATCTATTAATGAGTGTTTTAAAAACTTTTTTGATTTTAAATTTAATTTCATTGACTTTTTAATCTAAGGCTATATATTTTCAAGAAAGTTGGGTACATCTTGATTTCCACAGTGACCTCTATTAAAATAAACTAGAATTACTGTAGTTTATCAAAGTGGAAGTATGTATGATTGCTCTTAGTATGGCTGTTGTTGATTGTTTTTTATGCATGATTTCGTGGCTTGTCATGGAAATTATTTTCATATAATGACTATCATTTTTATATTCAGGTGAAAGTTGGAATGGTAATGGTCAGTGATGGGAAGAGTCGTCCCCAGCCAATGAGACTCCAGCTGAGCAGCAATATGTTGGTTCTTCAGAAAGAAGAAATGGTACCTGTGGGATTGCCATCTACCCCAGCTAATCCAGCCATCTCCCTTGACAGCAGTGATGCACAAGTATGCATTATTTATTTGTACTGAAAATATTATATTATATTAAATGTTCTGATTTATAAAAATGTTTTGTTTATTGTGGTTATGTTATTTTTACTTCTTTAAGTATAAATATATATTTATATAATACATTTAAACTCTTTGCACTTTGAAATAGATTCATTTTATCTATTCCTTCCAAAACTTGATTATTGTAACTTTAAACTGGCTGATATGACTAGCTGTACAAGTAACATTCTGAGCCCCCACCCCCTTTTTTTGCACTGCCAATACATTAATTCTTTAGTGTTAATCAAATGAGGAAATGAAAAAGAATAAAAAATACTTTCTTCTGCTTTAAATAGATCATGAACATTGGCAGATTGATAGTAAAAATTTATTTGTATTTTTACCAAATAAGTAATATTGTAAAATACACAGATTCTATAAATATTAAAATAATATTGGGTTGTTCGGAAAGTCATTTCGTTTTTTTTTTTTTTTGTCAAAATGAAAAGAAATTTTCATTTAATGAATAAATTATTTATTAAATTATAAAATTGCCATTCTGGTCTAATATCTTTTGCCATATTTTTGGTAGTAACATGATTACACGCTCATAAAAGTTTGGGTCTTTGCTGTAAAAAAAACTGATCGAGGTGGTTTTTGGCCTCCTCATTTGAAGGAAAAATTTTGCAAATCAGTTCTGGTACTGATGTACTGTTAACACATCTTCTCCACACATATTGGCTAATTTATTTCTGGCTTGACAGCATTTTTACCTTTTATATAGCAAAAAAGAAAAAAATGACGAAAATGCTGTTTATTGCTCTCCATATTTAAAAGGGCACCATCCAAAAACTACTGCGAAGAATCAGCTGCACTTTTTCACACTCAAGCCTTGCTATATCAGCTCTTAAAACATAAAATGATTTTGCGGTTTAAGTATGAAATTGGGTGCGAAAAATACAATTAAATCCTCTGTCGGGAAAAAACGAAATTACTTTCCGAACAACCTAATAGAATAATATTAACACTTTATCATATATGATTGGTGAGGTTCTTATATGTTTCATTATGTTTATAAAATTATTAATAAAACTGAATAACTTTTTTGATAATGTACAAGCATAAATACTTGTCATGCTAGTGTCATAATTGATCAATAAAAACAAATACATGAACAGAAAGTTAATAATATTAGGCTAAAGTAAATCATCTATATGTGTAAAAATTGCTGAAATCTGAAACTAAGCTGTCTTATTGTAAAAAAAAGTTGCAAAATATGTACTACTTGCACTTACTAAATTCTGAAATTGGTCATTATTCTATTAAGTGAGCGTGTATATTAAATATTTTTAATATACATATTAAATTTTTTTAAAATGCATGTATATAATTATCTCCAAAAAAATAAACAAACAAAATAAGCTAATTTCTGTATCATTAACTATAGCTACTTTTAAATTATATTTGTTATACAATTAAATCATTCTAAATAACCTGTGCTGTCAAAAAAAATTTAGAGATTTTTGCTCAATATAAAATGCTTTGAAACGTTATAAAACTGATAGGGGGGGGGGGGAATGGCTGTTTTCCAATTTGTATATCTTTGCTACATATTGTATATTTGAATATGAGAACTTAAAGCCAATGGAATTTATTAAAATTTGTCATTTGGTCTTTGCATCAAATTTATACATCCTTATCTTTTAAATGAGATTTGTCATTGTGAAATATTTTCCTTTAATATATCAGTATGTTCAAAAAAACCAAAATTTTCTTTTAAAGCTTACATCTTTAATAATAATGGAATAATGAAAATGTGTGCATTGCTACTGAGCAGTAAAAAGTCGTGCTATAAACTGAGAAATGATTTTTTTTTTAATTTATGAAATCAGAGAAAAACAATATGATAATCATATATATGTGTGTATGTTCTAAACTGCTAGAAAATTGTTTACATCAAATTATTTGTAAATAACTATTTGAAAAAGAAAGTATCCACCTGCAAAATAATAACTGTGGCAAATTATCTGTGGAAAAGTTAGCTTTCTAATTTTTGTTGAGAGGTTATTATCAATATCTTAGAAAAATTGAGTGATGCCAAGATACAATCATTTAAAACATGTTTAATAAATAAGTGGTGCTCTTTTGAAATTGCTTAAAAAACAGTATCTAGAAATATATACAGGAAAATTTTAAAAAATGGATAAGTTTATGAAAGCTTAAACTATCAAGAATGATTCATGTAGTGGTGTTCTTAGTAAATAACAAAGAAATGTTTTAATTTTCGTACATATTTAACGAAAAATAAATCCCAGAACATAAGACTTGTTTTCATTGCTTTATTTTGATTTTTAAATTATTCAATTACAATTTATACATTTACTTTGCATTTCTGCAAAATATGAAGGTAAGTATGCTCCCTAATTTCAGATAAATCTCATTAGAATTATAATAACATTATCTTGTCTTGTATCCTGCAGTTATTAAGTATGTTTAAGTTTTTTATTTGTAATTATGGTTACCTTTTAAACTCATATTTATTTGTTACACTCTGTTTCCAAAATTGAATTCACTAACTTGAATCTTTTAAAGTCATTTGAAAATCCAGCAGATACAACATTATATGTAGATTTTAACATTACTTCTTTTTAACTATATATGATACCTTCAGGTACATGTTCAGATATATTTTCAATTATGACTCACTCTTTCAATTGTGAGTATCCCAAAATAAAACATTTGATACATTTTTATTGATATTAAATTAAATATTAAGACTAGACCTTTCCAACTGAAACTCAAATATATACCCTAACTTATGAGTCAGCTATAGAATTAAATTTGAAATATCTGCTTCATTTAGCAATAAACATAAGATATATTGCATTTCATAAAATTACTTGTTGTTAATAGAACATTTTGTAAAGAATGTTTTAAATAATAAAATATTCAATTTAAATAATATTTATTTATTTTGAATTCTTCAAAAATCTTATCATTAATCATTATTTTTAATCATCTATCTGTTCTTGCATCATTTAGAATATTAATTCAAGTTAATGTCTTTTTATATTTATTTTAGGAAAGAATTGTTAAAGTAATTCGACAAGAACCTGGTGGTTTAGGTTTAAGCATCAAGGTAACTTATTGAATTATATAGTGCTATAGAACAAGATTTTATGACTTAAAAAGTTTTATTTCCACATTTCTTTTTTAAAAACATTCTATCAATAAAACTGTATTTGATGTTCTTAAATGTAACAGTATTTTAGAATATTTTATATTTATATTATTATGATGATTTTTAAACTCATTGTTTATAGATTAGATTATGGAATAAATAAATTCATTATTCATCTAATCCGTAGTATATATGTGTAATACTTTAAGCTGTATTAATATTTCTAATAATACTTTAGGAATAAATGCATTTTTTTGCATGGTAAATTCCCATTTAACATATTAAATCCATAGAAGTTTGCTACTTTTAGTGTAACTTTATCAATTTGATCTTATTTCTTTTTTGTCCTTAATTACAGTTAACATAATAATTTTAGGGTGGTGCAGAAAATAAGCTGCCAATTCTTATTTCTAGGATATTTAAGGATCAAGCTGGTATGTTTCTTAATTTGTTTATTTTCAATACTTTTTTTACCAGTTTTTAAAATACTTAATTTTTTTAAAAAAAAAAGAAAAAAATCTCATTTGAATATTTTTTTAAATTTAAAATACTTTGTTATCTTAGTTATAGATAAAAGCATGCTTATTAATTTGTTTCGTCTTTTGCATGAAATCATCTTTTAAAGGTCAGAATTATTTATTATTAAAATTATATATATATATATATAATATATATATATATATATATATATATATAAAGTTTATAGAAAATTTCTATCCTATGTTTTTTTTTTATTTATTTAACTGTGGAGTGAAACCAGTGACTTTATCATGCTTATGTATTTCATAATTTTTATATCTTCTGAATCTTATTTAAAATTACATTTATATAATCAATGGGTGAATGAAATGCATCAAGTATTAAATAGTAATTTTCTTATCTTTGATTAAAGTGTTAAATTTATTATATTTATTTATTGATCGATTTTATTGAGAAATTTTAAACAATCAAATCTATAAGCAGAATTTTAAAATTCCATTCCTGCTTCCTAAATATTGTCATTTTTTTTCTGAATATTTATGTGCATGGAATTGTCTTAAAATAGTTTGTTATATTAGTATGCATGCTTCCATATCTTTTTAGTTTTATTACAAAACAAATGATACTAGGCAAATATAATTTTTATTACACATCCGTTTTTCTAAGCCTTTTATTTTATTAAAAAGCATGTTTTTAAAAATTTAGATTGTAAATATTTGATTTCATTTTAGCTGATCAAACTGGGGATCTTTTTGTGGGGGATGCAATTTTAATGGTAAGAAAATCTTCCTGGATATCTGTATAAATGTTTTTACTTTTCTTTATGAAAGATATTATGCATGATTAATTCAGTATTGTTAATTATGTTTGTTTTATTAGCATTTCTTAAATTGTATTAAGGAATCAGTGACAGTTAAGCAAAAATTTTACTTTTTGTTAACCGGACTGGGTCAATGAAATATATGCAATATTTGCTACATTATAACATTTGTTTTGTCAAAATTTTATTGAAATAGGTTAGTGAAAATAATGGACAACCACACCAAACTTGACATCCAATTTATTTATTTCCACTGTTGCCACTCACATAAAACATAAATCATCTTTTATGTTACAAAATTGTTTCAATACAAGTTGAGTTATTTCACTTAATATTATAAACTTTTTAGAACATTTAAATTATTTTAGTTTATACATATACATTTTAATTACATCTCATAATAATGCTAAGAATAGTTGTTAAGTCCTGATACTCTCACCTTTTGATTTTTTATAGATATAATAAATCAAAACATTTTTTCACATTAACAAATATAAATTAAGAATAAATAGTGTAACATTAATCATCATGTCATTTAGGTTTTATAACATTTCTACCCCTTTTAGTTTTGACTACTCTGGTACGGTTTTCTCCATTGAACTGTTCTGAATTTGCGTTATCCTTTTAATTATTGCATTTATTAAATTTTGAGTGACTGTACTTTACATTTTTAAATAGTTCATTATTATAAACTTTACTATCATTGTTGAATTCTTGTGAATACAGCCATTTACATGATCTATCAAATTTCTCAATCCTTATAGAGAATGCTAAGAATAGTTGTTAAAGTCATGACAACATTTATATTCATGATTACTGTCTTTTTATAACTATCCAATTTTTATTTTAAATCAAAATTAAGTGATAGAAAGTATTAAAATAAATTTGTAGGTGAATGACATCAGCCTTGAAAATGTAAAGCATGATGATGCGGTGAATGTTTTGAGAACTGCTGGAGATGAAGTTACTTTGCGAGTGAAGCATTGTAGAGCTGCTCTTCCTTTTTTAGCAAAAACTTGTGAGTTATTTATAGCTACTTTTTCTTTGAAACATTGCGTCATAAACATGTTCTTTGTGCATGTATTTTTAGCAAATTGTAAGATATTTTTACTCATAAATTGTTAGGCATTAATAATCATTTCATGATGCTTATAAATTTTTAATTAATCAGTATCGTTAATTTGCATTTAGAATGTCATGAGTAAATGTTACTATGATTATTACGAGTCACTTTGTAACTAAATTATATTGCTCCTTATAATCTGTAAAATGTTTTAACTTTTAAAATTTTATTATTAAAATACTTTTAATTAACTTTTACCAACAAATTTTTATTGAAATAAAACTATTCATAAATTAAGAATATGCAATTGTCTCTCATTGCATCATATTTGTTTTTGAATGACCACATTTTATTGTAATGAAATTTTTCTTTAACTCTTTTTCCTTGATCAATATACTTACGATCAAATGAATCATATTAACTTTCTACTTCACAATTGCAAATTAACTTTTTTTTTCTCTCTAGTTCAAAGACCTAAGGAAAGACCAGTTTCAGGAGAGGATCCAACCTATAAACTGAAAGATGAAGATGACTGGAAAGTGGTAATTAACTTTTAGAAGACAAATTTTTATTAATCCATTCATTTTTAGCAGTTCTGTAAAGGATTTTTTTCTTCTTAACATTAATATTTTGTTAGATGAGTTACTCATAAATCAATGTAGTTTAGCTAAAAAAAGGAAAATTGAGGCAATTGTTTATTATGCATTAATAATTGCTAATTAATATGTACTAGCTATAGAAAAAAATCAACCAAATCTTTTCATTCTATAAACATTTAAAAAAAATCAGAAAAGATTTTTTTAATGAGTTAAGTGCTTCTTTTTAAATGAATTAAGATTCACATGTTTGATTCTTAATTTGTAACTTTAAAATTGACTTAAAAATAAAGTAAGATTCTAAATTACTTTGTATACTTAAATTTAATGAGGAATAGAACAATTAAAGTTTTAGTACAACTATTCAAATTTCAAAATTTAATATTTATTTTAAACTTATATAAAACAGTTTAATATTGCATTAATTTAATTTTTCCTATTTATTTGTCTCATAATTATTTGTTCATCTGATGAAATTTTGAAGAAGCATGCAATAATAATATGCTCTAAATCTAAATTTTGGACATTTAATTAGAATATTTCAAACTTCTGGTTAATATTATTTGCTTGGAATCCAATGCTAAATCTCATCTTTTCCTATTAATTTCAATTATAATAATAATTATGAATGCTGTGTAAACAATTTTCTTTTTTCAAATGTATGTGTTGATGCTACAATAATTTACTTTTGATATTTTTTTTATAATATTCTGCATGTAATCATTGTTTTATGTACCTGTATTAAGTTCAGGACAGCTATACTTATAAAAAAACAAAAATATGAAAAGGAAACACATGAATTATAATATTTCATATACTCAGCACCTAAGATAAAGAATTAAAATAACAAGAATTTGGCTTCTTAAATTGTTTCATTTTCTTTTCGATTAACAAATTATACATATAAAATTATTTAGGAATATTTTTATTGTATCAATGAACTTATTGAAAGAGAAGCCTTTGGACTTGGTGATTCTGCAATCTCACTTGTAGTTAAAATTGAATTATTAGTTCTGTAACAGTAATTTGTATCTTATTTTTTCTTTATCTGATAGTTATTTATTATAATTTTTCTTCAATTTTGTTTTTGTCGTCATTACCACGCATACTACATGCATTGTATGTATATAATTTATTTATAATGATATTTTAAAATCTAATTTAAACTTAATTAATTTCCTAACTTTCAGCTTAATTTAGCCCATAATAACTTCATTCTAAAATATTCCCTTACTTTCTAATCCAATTCCACTTTTTCTATTTAATTAATTCAAGAAAAGTTTTGCAAAATACCATAGCCAGTGGTTGACACATTCCTAGTGGGAGGATAAAAATTGCTGATCTAAACAAATTCTGTTTAAAAAGATATCTTATCAGATTTAACATGTGTCAGAAATCCCTATTGGAATATAAGCACTGTGAAAAAATATTTTCCCTTCAATATTTCATGTTATATAAGACCAGGGATAGCTTATTGAACTCTTCTTGCCTTATCACTTTTGTGTCACTCTGTGGATGGATGTGTCTCAACCTCTTGTAAATAAATTATGCCTTCCCAGGATGCATTAAAGTGAATTTTAAAATGTCTTCATCATCTTTGAAACTTCCTTCTGATTCAAAAATTATATTTCAATATAATATATAATGATTATAATATATTATAAATTTATAACATAATATGTAAAAATTATACATATATATATTATAAAATACTAAGATATCCGACACAGAAAATCACTCTTATTTTTTATTGTTGAATGGCAGCAATCAAAGATAAATTGATTTACAAACCTTCCAAATTACTTCTTTGAATGTTTTTACAGCTGCACTTAAATCAATCTTTGTCAATTTATAAACCTTTAAAATATTATTAGAAGTACTCTGGGCTGTGTTCATTAGAAAAATGATTCACTCTGAAGACAGTAAATGTAAAAGGAATTAAAATAGCCATCAAGCAAAATCTATCCATGCTTGAAAATAAGCTTTAGTATTATCAGGGGAATAATTGCTTTGACTTTACCTATATATATATATATATATATATATATAATCAGTTTCATTAGTGTACAAAGTTTATTTCATTTTTAATAATCTTTTAGAGGTAATACACAATTTTGTAACAATTACTTGTTAATGTTATGATGAAATTCAAATTCATTCATAAGAGTATTCAATTATGTGCTTTTACCAGTATCAATATTAATCTAGAAAATGCTTCATTAAGACATTGCATCTCATTCAGGATTTTCGCTCCTGCTACTATTTCATAATATTTACACTAATTTGCTCATCTTATAATTTATTTTAAATTATTCTGTTAAAGATATGATTTTCAGTCTTGTCAAATAAAATAAAATTACTTTTTAAGTATATATCTACATTCTACATTATATTTAACAGCCTAAAATGACAAAAATCTGGTAGCCAAAGTGGTAAATAGTTCTAATACTAGCATATATAGTTCTAATATTATTATTTTAAACTATTTTGGATAAATGTAATATTGGTACTTTATAAGAATTTACTAATTTCCATATCTTTTATTTGCAAATTTCTTGAATAGGGCCAGAAAAGCCCAAAAACACCACAAGGAGCTTCAAAAATGGAAAGAAGATGGGTTGATGTGATGACAATTCATTTGTTGATGGCCTATTTGACTAGATATATGTTAGATACTGACAAGTTAAGGTTTGTATACTTTTTATCAAATTTTCATAAATAGATTTTTCTCATTTTCATTTTGTTTTACAATTTTGTCAGACATCCTAGTTATTATTATTTAAATTATTCCTTTCAATTTCTATATTAGTTTTCATTTTATTCTCTAAAATAGCTGAAAAATTATTGCATTAGTGTTCCATTATATTTATAAATATTTCAGTTAAATTCTTCAAATATTCAGTTAAATTGTTTTGTTCCCAGTTTGGAAAAAATACTTTTGTTTCCTTCATGACTGTTTTTCATTTGGAAGTGAATTTTTTTATAAATTCAATCTATCTGATTCAAATAATTTCATTCAGATTAAATTTTTCATAAAAATATTTATTTGTTGTATCTAAAATATGGTTTGTTATCAATACTTGTCATTTCTTATAAGTGATTTTGTTAATACAAATATTCAATTATTTGAATTATTATACATAATCAAATATGATGCCTTAATAATTCAAAAGAATATGAAAAAGGTATATTTTATAGCTAATCTATAAAAACGTGTATGTGCATAAAATATTTTTGAAGTTTAGCTTCTTTTTTTTTCTCTCTCCCTCTCTCTTAGGCTTGTATTTTGTTATAGATCATTAAAATAAGCAATTCCCCATTTCTATGATTTTGCTTGATGAAAGGAATATTACATTAATATTATTTAAAATTCAAAGTTGCTGAATTTTTAAATTATAGACCTATTGATTATCTAACTTATATTAAATAATTACATAGTTTTGAATATACATTGTCTTTAATTTCTAATTTTAATTTGCTTTTTCATGTTGACTGAAAACTTTTATTTTAATCTATTCATATATTTTAATGCAGATCAGAATTTTTGTAATGTTAATATTTGCTACCATTTTCATTTCTATTTCTGTTAAATCAACATGCAATTTCATAACAGTTAGATTAAAATTAGATGATTTGAAATAAAACTTTTTTTTTTTATAATTATAGTTAGATACTAAGTTTTAACAATTTTTATAATTTATTCCACTTAAGATCTAGTATCTGAAAGGAAAGTCTCTTCACTTCTCATAATATTCTATATTCATTTTTAAAAAGGCTTTGTCATTAATTTAATTTGAAATTTTTTTGCTAAAATGTATATTTATATATATTATGAAACATCTTATGTAGAAATGAAATTTATTTGGGGAAAATTGTGTTTTTTGTTCCTTGTGCATTTAAAAAAAATTATAAAAATTGCAAGTCTTGCTGCAATCATATGTCTGTTTATAAAATGTTAAAATGAAGCTGTCTAAATTAGACTATTTTGATCTTAGACCCAATGCCTTTGAAATACGAAGTCAGGAAGGTAAACCTTCAGCTGTAGTGCATTGTGATGATGCTAATATGTTATCAGAATGGATAAAACATATTTCTACAAATATTTTGCAACTGACAGCACAACAAGTATGTATTTCTACTTTTACATGTTTATTGTAGATTTTATTTATTCAGTTATTTTTTAATGATATTTCATGCTAAATATTTTACTTATAGTATGTTGTACAGTTTTTATACTTCTACTTAAATCTTATAAAAAATAAAAAATAATCTTTTTTTATTTAAATTATTTTTAATCTTTTATGTAACTTTTATGTTGTTTTCAATCTAATGTTCTGTAAAATTTCTTTTTTTATATATATTACACTTATTGCATACAAAGCAAAATACACAAAAGTGATAGAAATAATTATTTATTATAAAATTATGATTTTGTTAATTTGTTATTTTTAACATTTTTTTTTTTTTTAATCTAATAAATCAGACTGAATCTTATAATCCAGAGTGGTGGTTGTGGTAAGGTTGTGGTATGTAGTTTTAGAAGCTTCAATTCTGATACATTAAATATTATTGCATTGTTATTCCATTTTACTTCTTTTTTTACAAGATAATGCATACCATGAAAAAAAATTAATTTTTTATTCTGTCACATTTTGAAGAGTGTAGGAAACTTTTAGGTTAGAGTGTCCTTAAATAGATCTAGTGCATTTAATATAAATATGTTTATAAGAAAAAAATTTGCATTCATTTTTTGTCAGTAAATCCTTATGTAAATTAATATCTGTCACTAAAATTACTCTTGAAATTTCATCTTGCATATTTTTACAAATATTTAATTATGCATCTAATTTTCTTTAGATAAAGACCTTTAATGAATCTTTACCTCAACCTGATCAGGTATATATTATATTATTAGCCTATAAGCTCAACAAAATTTTACTTTTTACTTGAGAGGCATTATTTGTATGAAAACTGAATTTATTATACTTAATTTAGATTCTTTATATGGGTTGGGTAAGTGAAGGGACGTCAGCCCCTCAGCCTTGGTACAAATGGCAACCCCGCTTCCTAGCTCTGAAAGGAGCAGAATTGTATATATTTGACACACCTCCTGTGAGTATACTAGAATTTCTGTTTAGTAGTACTTCAAAATGCATAAATATTGTTTTTGACATAGATTATTAGGCCTCAAATATTAGAAAAAGATAAGAAATATCTTTTTTTTTCCCCATTATTGTAAACTTATTTATTTTGTTTTTCTTTTTTAGAGCAATGTACAGTCACTTTCTAGTTGTCCTAATGTGTTCAAAGTTTATCAAGCCATGTTAAAAATTTTAAAGGTAAGAAAGACTTATTACATTAATTACTATCCTTACCTTAATTTCAACTAGTTTAGTATATTTTTAATCTTTTAGAACTGAGTGGATTAATGGTTTTATTTTAATGTTATATTTGAATTCACATAAAAAAAAAACTAATGATAATGTAAATTGATGCCTTTAATTTTAATTGTGCGCGCTAGGAATTTTTGTTGTTGAGTTTTATTATATAACAGTGTTGTCTTTCTTTCATACCAGATTTTAGCATTAAAAAATGCAATAAACCAGACTTTTTTTTTCTTTATTTTTCTTGCTTTTAAATAATAAATAGAATTCTACTCTGCCTGAAAAATGGATTCAGTTTGCTTCTAGGAAGGATTTAGTAGCATGATGACTGAAAGCAGTTCATGATCTTATTTTTAATAATGATTCTAATAATGATTTTTAATAATAATCTAAAAATTATTTTCCAATTGATAGTGAACTGAATAATCAAAACCAGTTTTATTTTTGTACATAAGAAATAACAATTTGAGGTGCTATGGCTAATTTAAAGATATACTCAATTATTCTATTTCAAATAAAAATATTGTTGTGACTTGAAGTAGAAAATTTGAAAGCATGATTTTTTTTTTTTTAAATTCTTTTTCATTCAATATCAAACTTAATTACTTAGGTTTTTGTAAATAAAAATGTTTTTGAATAGATTTTTGACTGATTTTTGTTCTTGTTATTTTTAGTCCATTGATTTATTCTCCATCAATAATAAGTTTAAATATCTGGATTTTATCATTTTTAAGATTAAAAAAAAAAGCAAATCTAAGCAACATTTATATTTCTGTCAATAGGTTTTTACAATTATATTTTTGCTGATTCTTATATTTTAAACTTGTGTGTTTAAAACACTACTGTATTGTATTAAAATAACTTCTACATTTCTTACTATTTTTAAACAGGTTATTATCATGTAAATTTTTTCTTTGTTCATTGTAAAAATTAAATTTTTGAATAATGATTTTGTATTAATTATAGAAAAAAAAATTCCAGTTATGTTTTAAAAGATTCTCTCTGTATCATCAATTTCACTTTACTAAGTAATTATGAAATTATTCCAACTTTCTTTTTCTTGTGAATATTTTAAAATAAGCAATGCAATATATTTTTATATTGAGATTAAGCAACACTAATTTTAATTTGAATCTTGTTATGTTTATGTCTCATTAACTTTTTCTTTTTTTCTTTTTACTTTTATAATATTATGGATTTATTATTTTGCATTAGAAATTGCTAATACATTTTTTTTGATAAAGTTTCAATCATTTCTTCCCCTTAACATAATAAGGTTTCATTCATTTTTTGTGAATTTTATTTCAACTGTTAAGTTGGAATAGTTACTAGCTATTAGTTACTAGCCATTTCATTTTGGATATGGCTTTAACATCACCAGTAAACTGAAAAATATTTCTAAAATGAAATAGTTCGATTAAATGGTATAGATTTTGTCTAAATGCAGATTTGACATTTGATTTCCATAAATAAATCTTTCGGTTAAAAATGATTGAATAGTTTTTTTAAATTATACATAAATAAAATATTTTTATTAAATTAGTTTCATAAAGCATACTGTATTATATATCTTTACATGTTTAATGATTAATTTACCTTAAAGACATATTATTATTTCTATTGTTTAATATTCTCATATATATTCAACAAATCAAGTTTTTAAAAATTTTATTTGCAGGATACTGAGCTCTTAGACGAGCGGCAACATTGTTTCATGCTTCACACTGGAGTATCTGACACTCATTATATGTGTGCTGAAACAAAAAATGAATTACTTAGGATAGAAAATGGGTGGCATAGAGCTACCTATAATGCAGTTACTAGATTAGGGGTATTGTTTATTTTTATTTTTTATGTTTTTCTAATAATAATAAAATTTATTTCCACTTTTATTAAAATATAGTTATTTTTATCTCATAGTTTTTTATATTAAAACAAATTAATGCCCATCAATATGTTAATCTTTAAACTTAATTGTGAAACAGCAATGTGTTGATGATGAAAAAAATTATTACTTGGAAATAGTTTTTATGTGCACTTTAAATTGAACTATTCTTATAAGATTAAAATAAGTATTTTTATTATTTATTTTTTGAATATTAATTACTAGCCGCCTTTGGCGACCAGCTGGTTCGCCCTGAGTAATGCGTTCTAAAATTTTCAAATAAGTCACATATTCATTAGCCTTGAAGTAATTCTGGGCATTGATTGGCCTGAAATTAAAAATGTTTTTTTTTTCCGTGATGTTGCAAAAATATTAAATATGTTTTTTTAAAGAAAGCGAAAAAGGAAAAAAAATTTAAATGATTTAGATGTTGCAAATGATTATAGAAACCTTGCTTCTGCATTTATTTTTTTAGAAACCATCACATTTTATAATGGAAAAAAAATATTGGATTAATGATACAGATATTGCAAACAATTATAGAAATAGGCCATTAAGTCCAGATTTCAATGCATATCCTGTCTAAACATGGTTATGTTTACCATAAATAAAGAAGATTTTTTGAAGAAATGATGTAGATATTGCAAACGATCATAGAAACCTTTGCTTTGCATTTAGTTTTTTTGAAAATATCACATTTTATGTTTATTTTATTTTATCCAGTCAAATGCTAAAAGTTGCATTTTTTTAGACTTGATTTATGATGATAGTAGGTTTTTTTTTTTTTTTAACTTTTGTTATTGTTTTCTTTTATTTTATCTAGTCACGTGCTCAAAAAAACATGGTTAAAATATTTCTTTAAAAATTCGTTAAAAATAGAGGCTTAAGTTATACATTAAAACCATTAGAAAACCATACATACATACCATTAGAAAGCTAATTTTTTTTATCTTTAAATTGATGTAAAAATCATGTTTGGGCAATAATATTTTCGGAAGTTATAGCGGAAAAACTTCGAAATTTTGCTTAAATTTTAATTAATTCAAATTCTAATTAAAAATTGAAAAAAGGGCTTCGAGGTGCATGTTCCCGACCTCCAAGGTATACATGTACCAAATTTGGTAACTGTAGGTCCAACGGTCTGGCCTGTAGAGTGCCAATATACACATTCACACCTTGAGCTTTATTATAAGTATAGATGTTTGAAACGATCTTAATATTTTGAAAATTCTGGGGTCTATCAAAAAACTCCATCGAATTTTGGGGGTTAAATTTTAATAATCTAAGAATAATGATGATACCTATAAATGAATTAATTCATCTGTAATTTCCTTTCCCCTGTTGATTCTCTTGCTATTAAATAATTACTTTACTTTTGTAATTTAGTGTGTCAAGGAATTATTTGTACATTTATTGTCAATTAATTGCTGCAAGAAAATTAAAAATGATTTTGTTTTCTTGGTTATATGTGTTAAACTATATAAAACAATGTTCATTAAAGTATTTCATTTTATTATAATTAAGCTTTCATTTGCATTCTGCTTGTATTAAATTAAGTAATGTATTTCAATACTAGAGCAAATAATGAAATAAAACCTTAATATGCTTCTTTGTTTAATACATTCTCTTAAATTCTTTCCACCCTGTTTTCTGTATTCTTATTTATATATATATATATATATAAACTAAGAATTGTTATTTTTATTTCAGAGTAAAACATTTTCTGTTCTATATAAAAGTAAAACCGGTGGCTTAACATTAGACTGGAATATGGGCTTTGCCTTGTATGATACTGAATCAAAGGTATATTTGGGATACTATCTTATCTTTTATTTGTTATAATTATTTTTCTGAGGCAGAAAACAATTGTCTGTAATCATAATCATAAAATTTATCTTGCTGTTCATTTTAATATTTTTCTATTCGTGCTTTGTATTAAAAAATGTTATTTATTTACAGTGTTATGCATGGAGGTATAAATTTTCTCAATTGAAAGGTTCATCAGATGATGGTAAAACCAAATTAACACTAAATTTTCAAGATCCTGAAAAGAAAGAAATTGAATCAGAGGTTTGATTTTTTTCTTTCTTTTTGTAATTTTTTTCCCTGATAATATTTATTACAGATACATTAGATGTTTTCAGAACAGATGTTATGCCAGTTTAGATAAAATTCATAACGAAATTTTATTCCTTTTATTATATAAATGTATATGTCCCCCCCCCCCAATAATCAAAGCTTATTTGTGGTATCTCTTCCTTTGTCAGATATCTAGCCTTCTTTCTAAACTAAGACATGGTTACTGTAAGTTTTCAAAAAATTTGAATCTATTACTAAAAATAAAATGTAATACAATTTATTTAAAAAAATTATCATATTTGAATATGCTGTAAAGATTATTATAAAGGATGATGCAGCTAATTAAGTAAAAAATATGTTGGGAGATATTTTTGGGGGGGTGGGGTGGGGAGGTACATTTGACAAAAAAAAAATTATCTTGTATTTATGAGTTGTCATTGTAAAATACATTTTTTTTTCAGGGCCTAGTTAAAAAGCCTATTAAATTTATATGTCTTTTATAATATAGATTCTCTTATGAAATTAAAATGATTTCAATGCTAGAATGAATTATTCTTATCCTTTGGAATAGGATGTATTTTTGATGTTAAAGAAAAATGCTTTAAAGTATGATTTAATACTAACATAGATTTATTATAATGGAAATTTGAAACATTTTTTTTTTCTTTCCAATTAATAAAAATTTTTCTTACAGCATTTAAATAAAATATTTGTGTTAAATTAAAATTATAATATTTAAATTTATCCACTGGCCACAGACTTAATTTACTTAAGAAAATGTATTAGATGCATTCAATGTTAAAATAGTATCAGTGAGTGCTCTTTTATTAATGCTGTTTGTTTAAATTTTTGCATGTAAGAATTTCAGATTTCAAAAATAATTTATCTTGCAGAAGTTAAATTTACCTTCCAAAAATAGATGTTTAGTGTAATTTGTGCTGATCTTAGGCAATACATATTATGAGGCAAGTCTTTTAAATAAACTGATTTGTTCAGTTTTACATTTTTAAATGAACACTTTAATTGTTTTGGTATATTTTTTAATTAATTGTAACTTTGTAAAAATGTTTAATTTTATTATTATTTATTATGGCTGAAATGTTCTTTGAAATCAAGTTTGTACTCAAGCTGATACTCAGTTTTTACAAATACTATAATTGTTAAGCTAATGTCTTAGTATAATGTTAAACCTTTAGTAACCCTGCTAGAAAAAGTAATTTGATGCATAAATATTTGCTAAATAAGAGGATTTGTTTATTGCTTTGAAAAACTAATATATATGAATTTTTTTACTTACATTTTCATGAAAAATTTATTTACATATTTTTTACCATTCTAAGGTATTTTTACCAATCAAAATTTAAGAAAATAATTAAATGAAAAAACAAAATGATCCACTGCCTTGAATGGTGCTTGAGGGAAAGCATTGGAGTGCAAAGGGTTAATATTGACCAATAATTTATTAATCATGGAATTTGTACTTTTATAAATTCCATGGCAATTAGGTTAATAACTTTTTCCTATCTGTTAGCTTGTGCTTCTCTTCAGTCTATAACTGACTTAGGTAGTTGAGATTCACTGTCCAAGATCTACTTTATAATAATGAAGAAAATTGGGGTGTGTTTTTCATTAAATAGTAATTGATGAATTCACAGTATCTAAGTTCAGAAAAAATTCAGTTTTGATGTGTTATAACAAAGTTTATGCATCATTGTAATGTGTATGCTTTTTGTAATTTTATTATGTATTTTGCTTTTAATTGAATACATAATTTCATGCATGTATCACTTAACATTTTTTCATTTGAGAAAAAAAAAATGTATTTTTAAGCAATACTGAGCTTTTCAATTCCTTTCAGGAAGTTGAATGCCAAGCGCTCTCTTCGCTTCTATATTGCATGCATGCATTTCTAACGGCAAAAGTTGCATCTGTTGATCCTGCTTTTTTGCGCACTACTTGACAGTCAGGAATTGTTAGAATGTTGTATTTATTTCTAGACCATATATTTACTGGTATTATTAAGGCATGCCTTGCCTTATGGTAGCATATCTCCTTAGGGAACATTGTTGCACCAAGACTATGTTAATGTTGTATGATTGGATCTGAATTGTTCGATATATTTGTGAGAGTTGGTTGTATGTGTCATTTATAAGCTAGATATACATCTTATTTTTTATATTTTGAATGACATTTGCATTTAGAATTGAATTAAGTGCATCATTTATATTTAGGTATTATGATGATGAATCTTTTTTATATACATATATCAATCACAATAGATCAGATTTTTTTCTACGTTCATCACACTACTAATTCATTTTAGCAAATATTATCTCTTAAGTGTTATGAACGAAGCAAAAATTTGATATTTCCATTGTGTTATGAATATTTTTAAATAAAGAGGATTATTTGAAATTTCATGAATGATCAAATTTTGTTTGAATATGAATATCAATTTTTGAACATGGTGATGAATATCTAATTTTGTTTATTGAAACTTATAAAATTCAATTTTTTTTAAATCAGGAATCTAATTTATCAAAATCAGAAATTATAATTGAATAATATATGAAATGGAATAAAATCTAAGGCATTTTTTTAAACTTCATTATAAGATAAAATTAGAATAATTATTAAAATCGGCTAATCAACGAACTCTATTGCATACATATTTAATATATGTTGTATACTTATTCAAATGATTATTTCCTGAAATAATGTCAATTCCAATAATAGTGTAAATTTTGCAAATATGTTAGATCTAGGGAAATTGAAGTTTAGCTCTTGTGCCATTAAAATTCACATGCAAACAAACAATTTTGAAAAATTAATAGGCTTTTAATAGAATCATCTTTTTTTCCTGTCTTTTCCCCCTCCCCCTTCAATCTTAATGCTACATTTTTTTAAAAGAAAAACTACCAAATTAATGTTTTTGTTTATTATCTTCCTATAAAAGTAATTATCAACAAAATCCATTTGATAAAATAAAATATTATCTTATACTGAAGTTTAAGTGTGCTAAATTCAATATCTCTTATTCCTATTTTTTAAAAATTCTATTGCATTCTGATTTTTTTTAAATATTAAATATGTTTGAAAACAATGAACGAACCAGTTTTGCTTTTAAAAAGCTCTGATGCGTCAAATGCTGTCTGAGGAATCTATTTTTCTCATGTACAGCATGTTAAGTACAAAAAATATTAGATCAATGAATTGTGTTCAACTGAAGGTGATCTATGTAAAAGAATCTTGATCAAAAGTGTTTTGTTGTGATATTTTTTTAATTATCATTTGTTTTGTAAATGAAATGTTTAAAATGTTCCAAGATTTTAAGCAAAGTTATTATGAATGAATTCCACCTGATGTGTTCGTGAAATGCTATCTTCATGTAATTTTGTATGTTAATAAGAAGCAATTGAAATTTTTGCTTCAAGCAGTAAAACAACTTATTTTATTACAATCATTAAAAAATGCTTGGAAAATGAATTTTCAATGTAACATCCTGAAATTTTTTTGCATATCTAAATATCTAAAACAATCTTTCTTTTTTTCCCCTTTAACTAAGATTGGAATATATTATTATCAGTGCAAAATTCTTATGTACTAGTTACCTTCATCAGTAAGCAGTTAGTGTTTATCTTTAAAAAAAATTAATAACAGCATTGAATAAGAGTGTAATAATATGTAATAACATAAACTTAAATGCATGTATAATATAAGTAGCATTAATAAAGGAATAATAGAGCTGTACATTAGAGGAAATAATAATGTATGATTGGTTGACTGACCATTTCAAAATTGTTTCTCTAATCATTTTATGTGTATGCACATATGTATGATGATTCATTTTTATTGCATTTGTTGTTGATGTTTTGAACTGTTCTCTTCCTACATTTATAATGGGTTCTTCCCCCCACCTTTAATTATTCACTATAGTTTTGTAAAAGCTGTTTCAAATACTCGAATATATATAAATTAAGAATTGAGACATCTTGTGTAAAAAAATTTTATTTTAGAAGCAATCAAATTCTTTATAATTTTGCTAATAATTACTTTTACACTTCCATCTTTGTTTATAGTTCATCTTTCTCAGTCATATATTGAGAAACATTATTGAAAAACTTTCCATAATTTAAAAACATTTTTTTGAATTACCCATACTTTTATAATGACTAATGATTGAAAGTATTTTTAAGTTCTCATTTTCTTGGAATGTATGCTACTCTAAATGTAACTATTACTCTGAAATTTGGCACTGATAATTTTGAATGTTTTTTTTTCTTTCCCCTTCATAAAAGTCTATTTATTATTAGTAGAAGATAACAAGTTTGCATTGATTTCATATTCCTTATTTTTATTAATGTGCTTTCAAAAATGATTTTTTGGTACTTTGAGTTGTTGTATTTTATTTATTTGATTGAGTTATTAATATATTTGTTTTAGGATTTATATTTATTTTTGTTGGAAAAGCTTAATCTTCTTTATTAATGTTATACAATTATTAGAACCATTTATATAAAAAAAAGATTTTAGCTATTTTTATACATTGTTGTGTATGTTGGTGTTGATACAATTCATAAAACTTTTGTTAATGGCACAATTCATGTCATTTACATCACTTGTATATCTGTCTAGTCTAAATAATTGTTAGCATCTGTGACTTTTTTTTAAATAGAAATGTTGTGTTTTTTTCCCCCAAATGAAATCAGGTATTAAATTATACAAGATTATCTTATTTTCAATTAACATACTTAATATTCATAATTTAATGGCTATACATGAAAATTTACGTTTATGAAAACTAGAGTCTCTTAAAAGTCTTGAGTTATTTTGTTTTGCTTTATTTATTTTTAAAAGTGACTGATCAAATGTTAACATGTTTTTTTAAAAATGATTCAATGACTAAGTTTTTCAAACAATTATTGGTGGAAATATTTTCCAATGGATTCTCATTAATGATTTTGTTATTACTTTATAGAATTATTAAAGGAACTTCATTTCATATTTGAATGAGACCACCTTTAATGCTTCTTTTTTTAAATAATATTTTGCATGAAAAAGCTTAAGGATAATTTTGCTGAATAGTTTGTAAGTATATTTATAAAACTACTGATATTTATTTTCTGACTTTGTATTATAAAACATATTAAGTATATTTCAATCTGAAGTCTACTGTAATTAAAATATTATCTTACGTTTCTTCATTACAAAATACATTGCTCAAAAAAGTCATATTATAGGCTAACATGTCAAATTATTGTTGTTTGAAATAATTAAATTTATTTACCTTGAAGTACTGAAATTATACCTTCAACATATCAAAATCATTGGATATTTTTTGTCTTATATATTTGATGTCATTTTATTTTCATCCATTACTATTTTTAAACTTCTGACAATTTTTATAATGATTTTTTTTAAACTTTTGTCTTGTTCCCATTTATGTTTTATCCCTACTCTGATGGCTTCCAGAAATATTACAATTAGGGAATATTATCAATTAATTGTTACAATTATGTTAACTATATTTAGTTAAAATTCTGTTTGCAATCAGTCATTAAATGTTTCCTTGTTTTCATTGATATGTGGTTCATTTCTATTTCTTTATAAACAGAGTCGTATAATGTTTTATTTTAGCTCATTTGCCTTTCATACTACAGTCATGTGATGTGGTGATTTATATTCATTTGCACCCGAGAATATGGTAATTTTTTTAAAATAAAAACTGTTGCAAAGATTTAAAGTGACTACTGTAAACCTGCAACTGTGTCAAATATGTTAGATGGTTCTATCCTTTTTAAATGATTTGATTTAAAACTGCTTTATCTCAATTTTTAGAAAAGAAAGAATAATTAACTGAGAATCCATTGTTAAAAGGAACTGATTAATAATGCAAGTATGTAAGTATATTTTTTATTTCAATCTTAAATGTATCACATTCATATTTTATACATATCAGTTCATCAAAGAAACTTTCCTAAGTATTTCATTGCTTGAAAATTTATATAAAAAAGTTTGTTATAATGACTGATGAAAGATATTATAAAAATTTCAAATATTTATATGTAAATATATAATATTTAATCATTCTATTGATTAGAATTAAATATAAAGTATAAGTGGTATAAGCAAATTTTGTATAGTTTCATGGAAAGCGACTTTTCACTGATTTCTTATCTTATCAATTTAATTACAGTATATTATATTATTAGATAAATTTAGCAAGATATTTATTTTCACATGCAGTGAGATTTTATTTTATATATAAATATATTTTTTGTTGCTTTCTGTGATTTTCTTACTTGATATGCTTTTTTGTTATTTAAAACTATTTTTTAAATTACTTAAAACTTTAAGTACTTTGATGCTATGTCATTTACTTAATCCATTAATTTGAAAACTGTTGTACATTTTAAATAACAATGCAATCACCTGCCATTAGTATGCCTAGAGCAAATTGAAAGATATTCATTGTATATAAAATGTCTCTTTCTTTTTATGATGCGAAGTTTTGTATTTTGGCCTTTGTCTTTGGAACTGGCAATGTTTGTCCTATTGTAAGTCAGGTATGTGTGTACTATTATCTACATTGTTTCAACCATACGGGGCCTTTGTTTCTCCTTTGTATTTTCTATTGCCTCAGTGCCTTCCCTATGGTTAATGTGTTCTGATTTCTCCAAAGAGTGCTTTTATTTACTAATGTGTCCTTTGATAATTGTCAGATTCTTGTTAATTACATGCATTGTCATATGTTACCCTCTCTTGGTTGTTGGATACTTATAAATACAGCCCAAAAAAGGAATGAAGGAATTATAAAAATATATTGAGGAATAGATATTTTATTGATAAAATATATGTCTTTAAATACAGGATAGCACTTCTATATAAAATTATGTTTTGTACAGTGAAGCACATTCATATTTATTTTATCTTTTTAAGATTGTAAAATAATTTATGTATTAATTTTAAGTAGGTAGATAGTTTTTAAATTAGAAGTGCTAAGTAATTAGCTATAATTCAAAATTTTAATTTTTGCAGATAAATTAATGCAGCTTAGGATTAAGTTAGAAATTTTCAAAAAGTTAACAAATATTCTTGTAACTATGGATCACAAAATATTAGATTTTCATGAATATACTTTTTCATTTTTTAAAAACATTTGTGTGAAAATAGACTGAATGCAGAAAGTGCCTTGAGGCTGAAATTATCAAGTTTTAATTCAGGTATTGATTATCTCTTAAAAGAGACGAACTGTATAGAAAATTTTATTGAAGATTGTGGTTGTTTTTATAATTCTTTGCCTCTTGTTTTTAAATTTTACTACATTGTTGCAACTAAGCAATATTAGTAAAGTTTTTTTGTTGTTGAATTACAAACAATGTATTTTAAAACTTTTTTCAGTAAACATTACTAACTAAATAAGATTATATATGTTATAGTTAAAAATGATTACCAGTTAATAGTTAGCATGATTAATCATATGAACTGTTATATTATTTATATGAGATAATTTTAAAATATTTTTTCACATGAGTAAAAAATTTGGGAACTTTTGTTTTAGAGAATTTTAAGACACAAAATGGTTTCAAAAAAGCAACATTCAATAAAGTGAACATAATTATTATGATATTAAAGCTAGTGTCATTCGTCAGGCTTTATGTAATTCTTTTTTTTTAATTAATCGAGTCTGACAGTTACTACAGAATAGTATTTTCAATAGCTTATTGTTCTAATTATTTATTAATAGTCATTTCATAAAAAATGCTTCATCTTACATTATTAGAATATCAGAGTGAACAAATTGTCTAATCAGTTTTTCAATCCTCTGTTAGTCTCATTTTCATCCTTAAATGGTTGTAATTTATTTCACAGATAGAAAATCTCTTCTTGAATAATTTAATCTGTTTTCAATCATTTTTCCTTTATAACTTATAAGAATTAGCTGCCCTTGATTCATAACCTATCTTTAAGCTTAATATATTTGTTATGCATATATAATAGATACTGCTTCTAATAGGGGATCAAATTTAATTTTGTGTATGTACATATGCACAGGTAATTAACAAGAATTTTTAGAATTTTGACTGTTGCTTTATTTTAATAAAGGTTTAAATGTTCGAATTTATCATATAAACAAACAAACAATATTTTCATTGCCTCTGATTTTTTTTTAAATAAGTGCACTTATGTTTTTGAAGTGTAAAAGCAAGCTTACAAAACTGATAGAATCATCACATTTATTTCTCATTCAGAACTATAGATAGAAAGGTAATGTGTGAATGCTGTACTAAAGCTTCATAGAATCACATAATAGTTATACTGTATGAATAGCTCTTTTTGCTTCAGTTACAAAATTTGCCTTGTTACAAAAACTGATGGTTTATAACAAGATAGAATATAGCTTGCTTTTTAAAAATTAAGTTATTATAAGATGCAAAAAAATTAAATCATAATTATAATACTAAAAATTCAATTATATACCCCTCAAAAATAAAGTTTGATTGCAATTATGTTATATATATATATATATAGATTTGCATAAAGTAATATATAAAAAAAATATTAAATGATGGTAAACAGTTTAAAATAATAAGTACTACTAAGAGTCAAAATAACAATTTTAAATTAATAATTGCATGAGTTAGTCTTTTTTAATTGCGATGTTTGAGAATGGCATTCGAACTGTTTCGGTAAAAAGGTTAATTTCATATTAAAATATTGATAGTTAAAATATCTTTAGTTTGGCTTTAAGATATATAAATAAAAGAGGTAACCATTAGATGGCAAATGTAACCCTTTTAAAGCAAAGTTTAGATATAACTTGTATGTATTGGAGCAGTTAAAGTTTAACATAACACATAAAGGGTTAAAAATGGCTTTAAAATTTTTTTTCCTCTAAGTGCCATCATAGCTCTAAAGAGCTTAATAGGAATTAACATTTTCCTAATTTCTACATACAATGAATTACTATTTATCGTTTGCAGAGACGTGCTATTCTTACAGTCATTTTCATCGAGTTATTTTCTTTGTTCTGTTAATTATATTTTATATATAAATAACCTTTACTTATGTATGGTTTAACATGCAATTCTGATAATAAAAGAATTTATTAAAAAATGTGTTTTTAATCTTTATTATTTAACTACATATTTCATTTTGACAATGTATTTTCAAAAAGTTGCAATTAAATTATTTTTCTTCTAAAATGCTTTTATTTTCTGCTTGTGATAATTATGTATATGTTAAAAGCTTAAAACAAGGAATAAATTCAAATATTTGTTAGTTAAATAAATTTCATATTCATATTAGGAATTTTTACTTCATGCATTAATATAGTCTATTATAATTTATATTTTATTCCTCTTCAAAACTACAATTGCTTTTCAGCTTGATAGTTCATTATCTTTTCACTTTTTGTGATTTCCTATGGAATGAAAATGTTTAGGAGGTGTAATAATAATTACTGAAATGTTAAAATAGAGCACTTTTAATTCATGAAAAAAATATATTACATTTCTGATCTGGAAACCAAAAGGACACATTTGTTGCATATATTAAGCAATATTCGCAATATTAAATAATAAAGTTCTGGGCAACTCTGTGCTATTTAGGACATATTTGATAAAAATTTTCAGTAAAAGAACTGTTCGGTCTCAAGATTTAATTAAATATTAAAATTGATGAATGAAATTGCTGAGATTCCCAAGCTTATGTTACAATTTTTTAAAATCTAAATGCTCTGTGTAAGCCACAATTTATTAAACTCGTCAGAATGTGAGCAGATATATATATATATATAGCGAAATTAAGCACTTGCAACTTCTTCAATGTCCAAATTTAATCATCAATTTATATAACATTCCAAGCATAAATTTAACTAAAAAAAATATGATAATTTACCTTTTTGTAACTCATTTTGCAGTGTAATTCTTAAACGAAGCTCTTCTGGGATTCACCTCCTAGCCCCCCCCCCCTTGAAATGTTATATTTTTCTGGAAACGGATTTTTTTCTCCTAAATCAAGAATCAAAACTGAAAATGGTTGAAAAGCACCTGAAATAATTTGTTTCGCAGTTAAATCTTGGTGAGGATTTATTATTAGAAAAAATGAATAATTTTTGTTTCTGAACTTCAATTTTCTACAAAAATTCAAAAGTTGTTTTATATTATTTCATCAATATGTCAAATGCAGCAAAAATATTATACATTCATGGGAAGCTGAATCTATATTAAAAAGTAAATGGCCAAAAATATCTCTTATTTAATTATCATTCAAATTATTTTTAAAGGTTATACATTCTTGTTTTTACAATTCAATATTTTTAACTCTTAAAATCAAATGGAGTTTATCTCTAAAGCTTTGGGTTTTTATCCATAAGAGCATTTCTTAACCTTATTTAAATTTCGGAACATATTGAAGTGAAAAACATTTTCTACGGATTTGGTTGTCGCCGAACATTACACTAAAAAATATTTCCTCTTTTATTTTGCATGTTATAGACTTCAGAATATCAACACAAATTTATTTGAAAAGAACTTTATCAAATTTCTCCCCCTCCATAAAATGCGCCCAATATGTATTCACATGCCATTAAATCTTGACGAAACATCTGCGACCTTTTTGAAAGAAAAATATTTTTTTATTAAATGGAAAGAAAGTTAATATTTCCTTTTATCTGTAAACATACTGTCAAATCACAAAAAGAAGGAATTGGTTGGTGGAAACATGATATGTTTTTTTTTTTTTTTTGCCCTCATTTAAATAAAATCTTTAGTCTGCCTAACTTTTTCCCCCTCCTTTTGTGAGGGTGAGAAAAATATCCCTAAGCGGAGAAACTTCCTTTATCAGAAAATACATATTTCCCCTGACGTTTCTCTTCCTGTTTAGCAAATAAGAACGAACCACGGACAAACTTGATTAGGAATCACATTTCTGTCTTATTTTCGATACTGAAAGGATGCAAGTATTTTGATCAGAGGCAGATAACAAACAAAAGAAAATGTAACAAAATCAAAGAGGAGAAAAATAATATCCATAGACGTGAATAAAGTATTACTTTTTCTTTCTATGTAACAGGAAATTATTCCTAAAAATCGTCGGCACTTTCTTTTTAATTCAAACCGAACAGATTCTTTTTTAAAAAGAATGTCTAGAACATAAACAGAACATTTCTTCTAAGTTATTTTTATCAGCTAATATATCCAGCGTTTCTGGAAATTTAATTATTATAGCGAATGAAAAATAAACTGTTTAATTCTCATAAAACATTCGTTAAAATATTTCTGGCAATTTAAAATTCGTGAGTAAATTTTGAAACATAGGACGTAATAGAGAGTTATAGGGAAATTCAAATATATTGCAGAACAAATTAGCTGGATAAAGTTTGTTATGTAATAGTAAAAATAAATTTAACTTAAGAACTCCACGAAATTCCAACGCGTCTGTAACAAGCACATTTTGAATTTATATGTAAACACAGTTATGTAGCAGTTTCGTGGTCGAATAGAGAGAAAACACTTTGTAATTTTAAAAACTTACAGAGACAAAACACGTTCAAACAATTCACAACCCGGCACAAGATCGGGAAAGAGAAATAAATGTTTCTCCTCATGATTAAATGCTATGAGGTTCGGATAGGTATTTCTTTACCTGTGTCGATTTAGGTAAGGGAAAAAATGTGTTAACATCTACAAATTTTTATCCCTTCACTCTGAACGTGGAAACTTGTCGATGTCAATAATTTTACAGAGATTCCGTTGCATTAATTAAATATTAAAAGGGGAATTAGATAAGGAAATAAGAGAAACTTTTAGAATGAAATTAATATGGGCCAAATTAGGATAAGAAATTAATAGGGTTTAAAATGTAATGTAATGTAAATGTTCGTTTTCTTAAATCATTATAATACAGAAAGTTTTCCATTTCTATAAAAATCTTTGCAAGAAAACGAGTATCCATTTCAATGTTAGATGGAATTTTTCTTGAAAAACAAATTCAAAATAAAATATTTTTATTATTTTTTCGGTAAAAAAATTTTCTATTTACCATTTTTTTTTTTTTTTTAATAGAAGAATTTCAGTCTTCAAATGTTACAAAGATTTGAATAAAATCTTTTCGGACCATTCCAATGAACGGTAAAAATAACATTTATACTTTACAAAGTCCTAGTAAAAAATATTTATATTCCTGTGGCATTCTGCCCAGGTGTATTTCCCTGGTTTAATCTTTTTTTAGATATAAAATGTTTGGTCTGCCTTTTCTATGCTATAACATTCCCATGATTCGCATTTTGTTCGCTAATACACATTTCTTTGTTGTTTAGGGTAAACAAATAAATTACAAGTTTCTCTTGCGAATGCCGTGAGTAGAACGCATTTAATATCTTGTAACTTTAAGCTTGCGATTAGTTGTTCCAGGTCTCCTATGTACTGCAATTCACGTCAAACCTCAAAAATAGCCTCAGTTTTGTTTCTTTTTCTGCGGCTTACAAATGTTACTCGATTTTGCTTTCATTCGTTAATCGATTTTAATTTTGGCATATTGCTATTGAGTTTGTCTAAAGAAGAATAGCACTTCAACAAAATGGTTTAGAAACTCACAAAAGTACTGCATTTGGTTACCGAATCATCAGTAGTCAATTATTTCTACATTTAAAATTAAAGGCCAGCGTACCAATTTCTCCAATTTTTATTTTGTGAAGAAGTTTACTACCAATATATGTCGTCATTAGTCTCCTCAGGGCCGCGGTAGTCTGGTTGGAAGAGCGTCAGTCTCGTAACCGAAAGGTCACGGGTTCTGTCCTCGTCTTGTCCGAAGACCGCCGTGTTGGCTAATGGCAGTTGGGGCACGTTAAATAAGTCGAGACTGCAAAGTCCTCCAAGTTCCCATAACAAAACAATACCTCTGGGGGTACTGAATCAGGGATGAGTCGGTCTCTGATTTGGATCTAAATTCCGACTTGCTGATGGATGAATGAGAGTATAAATGAATTCGACCCCCCCTAAAAAGGGTTGTGTCGTGTGTGTGAGCTAGAAGTCAGACTTTTGCCCTCTGGGTGCTCAGGGGTCTTTATCCTCAGAAGCTACTGCACCCCCTTTCCGTGAAAAACACGGACACGACAACAACATTAGTCTCCTCAGTTCCTACAGCTAAAGGTAAGCCATACAACTGATCTCCGATCCGCCCTAAGGCCCACGGATAAAACCTCGCAAGACTGAATGACCGGACCGCCGCTACAGCAACACTGTCGGGAACTGTGGTTGAGTTCTAACGGCTATCACCGGCCACGGTACAACCCTCCCTGTAGGGAGTACTTCCCGTCATCGATGAGAGGATCAGTGCCCCTCCCCAATTATTGCACCCACCGGGTTGGTGAGATCCAACCACCATACCGGAAGCATATCATCCTCGTTTCGAGACGCCCCCGGGATGTGCAGCTAAGGGCAATTGGTTTAAAATTTATTAAAAGCTAAAATTGTTAAATATAATTAAAATATTCTAGACCGAAAATTACTTATATTTTAGTAACGGTGAAATCGGGTTCGAGATGGTGCGATATGAAAATAACATGGAAGTAGGTAGATAAGAGTTCTAATAATTAGTTATGCGTTTTTTCCTTTAAAATAGCATTTTTACAGGAAAATACCTGTATAGATAAACTTATAAAGCAAAAATATTATATTTAAACAAATAAATAAAGTAAGAAGCGCTTCTCGAAGCAAAGACCCACAACAGAAACATCATTCATGTTGTTCTGACCACCACATTGCACTGCCCATGCTTTGGAGAGGAAGGTGAATATGCTTATTTTAATAGTTAGTTATGAGAATTTGTGTGTATGAGTGAGTGAGTCAGCATGAAATCGCTTTTTTTTCAGGAGAAACACCTATATAGATAAACTTAAAAAGAAAAACCGGGTCGATCTTATTTTTGCCCACCTCTGGCGACTTTTTCAAAATCTCGCCAAATATCAGCAACAATGATTCCAAAACGGCAACCCTGATAACATCTGTAGAGAATACTTCAAATACTTTCAACTTGGCGAGATTTGGAAAAAGTCGCCAGAGGTGGGCTAAAATAGGATTTTACCGAAAAACCTTATCTAAATATAAAATTTGATCCAAATTATTAGAGCCGTTTCCAAGATTCATGAAATAAACAAATTTATATACATTGCACAAACGCGAAAATTGCTCATTTAAATTATGCATAAAATTAATTAGTAAGTATAATATTATTTACTAAGATTGCTAACTAAAGTTTCTTACTAAGTATAAGATTGCTTAGATTACTCATATAAGATTACTCAGAAATCGAATATGGATTTTAGACACCTTATTGATAATAAAATTTTCCATAAAACTAAAATTGTTGTCGTTAGATCAAATACTAAATTCCATTTATTTCCGTTTTTAAATTACCGTATTTACATGCGTGCGAAATAAAAAACAGTCAGCTTTTTGTTGGATATAGTTAAACGCATGATACGAATATGTACATTAGATCATCTATCTGGGTATGAAATTGATACATCTGCTTTTCTTTGTTTGTTAATTATCGTGATGACTTATATTCGAAAAGTAATTCGACAATACAGAATTGCTGAGAACGGATTTTGCTTACAAATTGATAGAAATCCACAAAAGTTTTTAGAAAGACTACATACCAACTTTCATTATAAATTCATTATACCATTAAAATAATTCTCAAACTTTAAAAAAAAAAAGAGGTTTTTTTTTTTTTTCAAATGCCGGTTTTGTTTTGCCAATTTTTATTTCCTGCTGAAGTTGTTTACGATGTCTAGATATAGTATTAGTAAATTAATTTGTCACAAAGTATAATATTGTCACAACATATAAATAAATGTTGACAAATTTCGCCAATTAATTTAAACACTGTGTGTAACTAATTACACAGTTATTCAGTTCAAATTATGGAATTATTTTAAACTTGGAATTGACTTTCCAGTAAATGAAAAATGGAATCTGATTTATTACGTGGATATACAATTCGAACAAAAAATATACATCAACTGTTTTATTTTTGTATATTTCAATAAATAGAAGGGGTAAAAATATATGCTTTCATAAACTAAATTTAATAAATGAAACAAAAAAAATGAATTATAAGGAATTTCAGAACACAGCATCTGCTTTGATTTCCACGAAAATATTGGATGGAAAACATGCTAGAGCTTTGCAAACACAAAACATTGATTCTTCTTCTTTTTTTTTTTCACTCAAAAATTTATAATTTCTTACACAAAAATTACATTCTACAAAGACTTGAAATCAAAAAAATTCAACCATCCCATTGAGGTAAAAAATAATTGCAAAATTGAAAGAAACCATCTTTTGCTTCATTTACATTAGAAGATGTCCAATGATTTGCATTTGGCTGGAAAAAAATTGCCTCTGATTTATATTCCAGAGGCATTCCGCCAGGTCGTTTATGTCTGTTCCTTGATATAAAATATTCACCGAACCTGGGTTTTTTACTGTCTCCCATGGAGTCATTTATCCGTATTTTACTATTCTGGATTCAGGTTTTTTCCTTCCATAACGTTCCCAGGCTTCGCATTTTATTCGCAAACACACGTTTCCTAGTTGTTTAGGGTAAACAAATAAATAACAAACAACACTTGCGAGCTCCGTGGGCAGAACTCATTTGATTTCTTGCAGCTTTTCGTTGGCGATTTTGTTGCTGTGGGCCACATTTATAATACGATTTCAGCCAAAGTTTGCTTAGCGTCTGCATTGCTGTTTTCCATTAATCTGGTTGACTACAATACGTGATTTTGTTAGAATTTGTCAGTTGATTTATACGTTTGGTTGTTTTCTATTGGTTATATATATTTGTTATGCATTTATCATATATATTCTAATATTATGCATTTTCATATATATACTAACTAGCCCGTGACTCCGTTCGCGTGGAAATTTTGATGTATATGTTCAAAAATCTATCAAATAATGACGAATCAAAAAAAAATTGAACCTAACCTAAAAACGATACATTTAGAAGTAATGAGCATATACGAAAAATATATAACATAAAAATAATTTCATAACAAAAGCACACAACTAACGTAAAAACAATTTATTTACATTGTATACCCAAAATAAAACAAAACAGCAAATCAAGTTCGCATTACTTTAAAATCAGGTCAAATCCATTTTATTTATTGATTGAGTACAACAGTATTAAATACATAATTTTTAAACCTTTTAATTTAAATGAGAACACAGTTGTCATCACGTGCTAACACAATTGATGTCACGTCAATCACGAGCGAAAATTCAATGCCAGTTGGCATCACATGTCTGACTTTCCTACGCCAGTTGCGGTAATGCAATACAGATTAGAAATTTTTTATTTCTTTTATTCCGTTTTCTTTTAATTTAAAAGTACTTCAGAATGAATCCGAAAGATTATTCCTCGATTCATTAACAACATTTGATTTTAAACACGTCAAACATAAAGAAAATAAATAGAGTCGTTTGAAATATTCTGTCTAAATTTTCTAACCCTAATCCCATTTCCGTTGGGGGAAAAAAAAAAAACCCTGGATTCTTACCCATCTTTGGCGGGATTTGGCCTAGGCTTTTTGGCGCGACAGTTAGTTTTTAATTATCTATCCATTCATCCAATAATTCATATACAATAATAATATAATAATAATTATTATAATAATATTTCATTTTATTTAACAAATAAAATTTTACATTTATAATATTAGTATAGATACTATTGTACCTATCTCGATCAATGAATAAAATGGATTTGACCGGATTTGATTTGCTATTTTGTTTCATTTTGAATATACATTGTAAATAAATTGATTCCACGTTAGTTGTGCGTTTTTGTTATTAAATTGTATTAATCTTACATATTTTTCGTACGTGCTTATTCTTTTAAATTTATCATTTTGGGATAGGTTTAATATTTTTTATTTGTCATTATTTGATAGTTTTTCGTACATATACATCAAAATTCCCACACTAACAAAGGTGCGGGTAATAGCTAGTTTATCTTATATATCCTTCATAGTAACACTTATTATATACAGAATTTTTATTATAAATGCAGTCGGAATATTCTGGGATCAGTTATAATTTCATTTAAATGTTCAACACCATTCTCTTCAAAAATATAAAGGCCATGTTGTAGCACGGGGATACAACATGGCTGACTTCAAACTGCACATTTCTATCGTAAATCGCCTTTTTTAAAAAAAATTGAATTTGAAAATCCACCGATTTTTTTGGAGTATCCGTTAAGTAGTTGCTGATAACGAGATTTCGAAGGTGCTAATTTTATTGTTTTAAATATAGTGATAGAGGGATAATTTTTCTCTGAAATTTGAAAAAAAAAAATCATGGGTATCAAAATTTTCAGAAACATGATCATTGCTATAGTATACTTCTTTTTGGCTTTGTTTTATATCATTGTACAGAACTAAAAATCTGTACCTCGTTTTAACTGCATTTGTTGCAAATCGTCCGCAGAGCTATCTGTTAATACTAATATTAATTAAATTTGCAATGTGGAGATAAAATTTCTTAGTTTCCCAAGGGAAAGACAGCGAAAAAAATTATTATTCCTATCGGATTCCGTGCTTGAGACATTTAAATTTACTGATAACAAGATTTCAATAATACAAACTTTTTATAATGTTGTATTAAAGGGATAGATTTCTTTACAAACAAAAAAAAACTTTTTGTGGGAAAAAAACCCAAACTCAGAAAAGTTCCTTTGAATACGGCGTTTAGTGTTAGAAACTACAAAATGCTTTCCCCTTCTTTTAAGGGTCGTTGTTGAAGATACGCTCTTCGATTTCAACCACCCGTAGTTAATTGGTCATCTGTCCGTTCCGTAGTAAGCGGGTTGCCTTTTTTGCGGTTTGTCTCTGCCGAACTCTAGATTAGGCTTTTAATCGCAGTTTTTTTTTTCCCACTCAAAATAATTTCATCAGTTCTGTAGTAAAAAATATTGCATTAAATATTATGACAGTATACAAATTGCAAATACGATGTATGCTGAATAGTTTAGTACATTGAACAAAAAATTTTCAATTGTACTTAAAATTAAATCCATTTCTCAAGCTCTACTGAAACTGCGAATTAAACTGACATTGCTTGAACACAGCATAGTGAATTTTACTTTATTTTTATAATTTTAACTCATCAATTTTAATAAAATGTAATGATTTGTGCATATTATATATGTATAAAAATCCTAATTGTTCATATTTTTTTTAAGTATTCACATATCTTCGGGCATTACACGGATAACAATTCTCTATTGCTCTGCAAATTAAAAATATCTACAATTGTTTTTTTATAATAATATATTATTCCCATAGTAATTGAATATAATTTTTATTCCCGACATAGTTCACACCGTTTGTAATGCAAATTACTAGTAGCGTTTTTCCATTATATTGCCGATGCTTAACATTTAAATTGAAAACATTTTTTGCTGAGAATTTTAATTTCTGATTGCAGAGTAGTATTTTTTTAAAAAGATATGTTCAGTTTTGTAGACATTCAGTAGCTTACTTATATATTAAAAAAATTTCTACACAAAATTTAATCAGCAGATTTAAGACAATCAATATAACCAACAATAAAGTAAGACTTGAAATGAATTCGATACATAAGATATGATTCATAAATTAAAAAGTTTATAAATTAAATTATTAAGTTATATTATTTCATATTAAAACTTTTTAACTTTATTTTTGAAGCTCTTTTTCTGTACAACATTTTCGATTATCAGCAATCATTATTCAATTCTAGTATTTTTACTAAAAAATGATTTAGATTATCTTTGAGAAATAGAATTAAATATAGAATTCCTGACTTTTTAATGCAGTTTTGTTTTATTTCAAAGCAAATATTTCCGGAATAATTTGAGATTTCAATTATTTTTCAGTGGACTGAAATAAAGTTATAAGATTTTAATATTTCTTTTCTGTTACTTGAACGCATGGAGAAACTAATTATTATTTTGATAGATTTTATGAATCTCCTTCAAAATTTTAAAACTTTCTAACGTTTACAGAATTATGAAATATTAAATCAATCGTTTTCATAAATAATTACAAATAATGATGAAGCTATAAGTTTAATTCAACATCATAACCAAAATATATTTCTAGCAGAAATGTATAAAGTTCAAGTATGAAAATTTTAAACTGAAAAAAAAATGTAGGTATCATTTCGTCTTGGGCACCGATTACCTTCATTAGACCATAGCATGATACGAAACATGAAATAATTCTTGGTTCAAATATTTATCATTCGATTAGATGGACTCAACTATAAACATATATTAATATAAAGTTGTAAATTTTTTGAATAAAATTTTTTAGTTGTGAAGCGTTGTTTTGTTTAGTGACAAAGGAAGTCTTTTTAACCAATTCTTGTTTGAGATAAAAAAAAAAATTCATTTTTAACAGTTAAAAGAAAGAATTGTTTTATTTCCCCAAACATAATTTTTGCTGTAATTGCAATTAATAATTCATGAAATTTTTAGGATTAAAGTTGCTTTAACTTTCTAAACTTTTTTTTTTTTATCAAAATATATTTTTTGACAAATATTTTTCTCCAAGGAGTGTCTTCAGTTTCTTCATTTCATTTTTATTTTGAAGGAATGAAGTAATGATTTTTAAATGAAGGAACGAAGGAAAAGAACAATGTTTTCAATCAAGTACTAGTCAAAAATGAAATTATGCCATCTCATTCTGTACTCACTCCCCTAGGAAGTTTAAAAAGGAATGTCGCCAAAACACGGTCAAAAGTTTCATTGTCGCCAACAGTGATTACAATAGTGATTCCCGACCCTAAGGGGCGCGACACAATACGGAGGGAGTTTTATCAGGCAATTACGGCTCAACTGGAAAGCTGAAGTGGGGAAAGGAAATCCAAACTCGTTCCTGGTACAGCAGTTGTACCGAGCCGTACGGAAAGGTAAAAAAAATCCTGGTACAACTGTTGTACCAGCCGTAAGCTAAAGGTTAAAAATTTGAGAACCATGATAATTACAGCAAGGAATTTCATATTCTTTTGACATTCTTTTTATCGAGGTGCAGAACAGTAAGTGTTTTCTTTTTTCCGATATTACAAAGACTGATTACGAAATACAAAAAAAAAAAAAAAATTAATCTTTTCATATTTTGCTCTGAAACTTCAGCCATTCAAAGGAATATTTGTTTCTTCTGCATCATCAGTAAGACATATAAGACAAAAATTCAGAAATCGAAAAGTATATCGTTTTTCTTATTTTTCTTTGTTTTAGAGTAATCATTTTAACTGTGAAGTAATTTTTTGGCGAGTGGTGTAAAAATCATTCCGTATTTATTATGTTCTGAAACATACTCTAAAATTGAAAAATTTATATAATCGAATTAATCCTTCTGAAAAATTTACCACAGAGATTTAGCGTTCTTGGGACCACTAGCAATTTTAAATTTCTACAGTGCTCTGAAAATAATTATAACTACCTTTTTTAAGTGTTATATTAAGCTGTATATCTGTAGGGAGATAAAGTAAATTTAATTCGAATTTATTTCATCAGTATAGGTACTTTAAAGCATGAATAAACAGAAATGTTTTTCTAAGTAAAGTAAACTATTGAAAATATCTTTAAAAAATTTTACCTATCTTTTTTTGGTAAAATTTAATAAATAAATGATATCGTAAGTTTTTTTTCAACGTTTTCAATAGGAAATATTTCATTTTGAGCTCTATTCATATCGATTTCCTAGTATAAAAATAATTTATTCTATCATAACTTTAACAAGACGGGAATTTATCGAATTTTGGTTTTGCTCATAAAACTCAGCCATATTGATCCACCTTCCAGGATATCTGAACCTGACATCTGCTATCTTTTTAAATGAAAAATATTTTTTTCTCTTTCATAAAGCGCATTTTCCCTTTTTTTTTTAAAAAAAATGTATATATTTATTTTTTAAATAAAAGATGGCAATAAAGTTAAAAGACTCATATGTTTTTATGCCCGCATTTAAATAAAATCTTTTATCCTCATAATTTCCCTTTTCTCCACGTTTAGGTAAAAAGTGGGGAAGAAAAAGAGGGGCATTCGAACGCGAAGAAACTTCCTGAATTGGAAAACAGACATCGCTTTCCCGGTATAACTTTTTCCTGTTTACCGAACAATAATGAACATCCGACAAACTGGATTAGGAATCTCATTTCTGGCTCATATTTGGCGAGGAAGGGATGCAGGCATGTTCATCAGATTCGGAAGCAAACAGAACAAAAAACGTAAGTACAGAAAAAAGAGAAGGGAAAAATAAATGAGAAAAATAAAAATAAATAGTACCGATGGATGTTCATAAAATATTGCCTCTTCTTCCTCTGTAACAGGAAATTATTTTAAGAATCGTCTGCGTTTTTCTTTCAGGTTCCAAATATAATGGGAATTTACTTTTTTGTTGTTTTTATACCATTTTCATTGAGTTTATAAAAGATATTTTTGATAACTGATCTTTTCAGAGGGCAATTGGTGAGAGAAGCGCAAAAAGTTATGCAATCTAATTTATGCGGCAAGATATAGTTTAGTTATTGTAATGTTTCATTTTAAAGCAATACTAAGACTATTTTCGGACAGACCTCGTAATCTTAAGCCACGGTCAGAAGGTGAGGAAGACACCTGAGCTGGTAACCCCTTTAAAATTCTACGCGACACTACAGGGTTGACGTTTGGTTCCAATGAATTTAAGGTGCAACAGACCCCCTTACATGACGGTTCTAGGCTGGAAGTGGGACTCGAACATGAAACCCTTCAGCTCCGAAGCCTAGAATGTACCACCAGGCCACTGCAAATTGTATAATGAGTAAGATTTATTTTAATTGTATAACGCCACAACGAATTTAAAGCTTGAAATAATTCATGAATTGTCCCTCAAAGTTGTCGGGTGAGTTGTACAATGAAAAGTTCAGTACAGAATTCTAACACAAGCACAGTGCAGATGAAGTGTGCACAAAGTAATATTTGCATAAATAGCCATATACAAGCAATGAATTCTTAATAAACTCTGGCAACAACAGAAAGTGTGTGGTGAAAGATCTCACAGAGGATCCAAAAGTAGAATTCGATTGATTGCTCAGCTGAGTCTATAACAGACTTCAGGTCTCTGTAGCAATACAAAGAAGATTCTATAAGGATTTCGTATCTTTGCTGCTGATTGAGATTCTCGACTAATCTGGGTATTCATTTTTGTAATCAAGGTTGAGGAATTATGACCTGACCTGTATTCAGCTGCTATTACCAAATATGTAAAACAACCTTCCTTACCTAGAGAATAACTGGACAGGGAAGAATTATACCAATTCAATATTTTAGTCGAACCACTAAGTAAAGTTCTGCATTTAATAAACTGTGCTAGGCAGTCCTGTGACACAAACCATTTACATGAAATTAGAAAAATTTTATTTCTAATAAATGAGTAAAAAATAGAAATTCCAATATATTACCGAAATCAGGAAATTTTTAAAGTTAACTAGAAATACAATGCAGACACTCAGGAGATCTTTATTTCACTTGAATTTCAGCTACAAAGGTGAACCCGTTCACTAAAGTGTAAACGAAAAATTGCAAGAAATGAGAAGCGCTCTTCTCACCGTAATGGCAAGTCATGTTCGTTATTTATTTGTTTGCCATAAACAACAGGAAAGCGTGTGTGTTCGAATAAAATAGGATTCATGGGAGCCTAACAATAGCATAAAACCACCGAATTCAAAATCGTAACATACAGATAGATGGTTTCTTGTGGAATAGTAAAAAACAGCGGTTTGGAGAAAAACAAGGGACGCTAATTAAGGCTTAAATCACTGACAGCTTTCTGTCAGCGGGCTTGTGAAGCATAATAAGCAACCACAACAACACATTGTGCAATACTATATGTAATTAAATAACTCAAGTATTGTCTTGCGAGAAAGTAGCTGATTTACTTTAATAGATAACAGAAAACGTATTATACAGGGTAATTATGAAGTAATAATCGAGTTTTTAGATTACATAATTTATATCTAAATATAATGTTTAAATATTAGTATTATAAGTACATGGAAGCAGATGCTATTTTTTTTTCTATTTCCCGCCTAAGTTTGTACCAGAATACAACGATTTAATTCCTTTACAAATACATGAAACACAGGATGTGAAATGCTACCAAAGCGAACACAAACAGCAAATAGATAATAAACAAGAGAAACAATACAAGCATTTTGAAAGAACTAGCAAGAAATTGACACTCCAAGGAAAGACTGCTCTCAACCATTTGCTTGAGCTCAATAATATTCAGAATTCCTTTCAGATTTTTATAACCTCCATGATCAGGCTTCAAATCATTTAGAAGAGTAATCAGCAAGCCATGGATCTCGAGTCAAAGATAAGAATGTGGACGTTCTAAAAAAGTATTACCCTGGTTAAGTGAATAACAATATACCTACCAATATAATTTTAGTTTTAAAAAATATAGTTCTCAAAAGAGATTTCAGTCAACTAAACTGTTGATAATTGGATGTCTTGACTAATGAGTTAGCCGAGCATTGATCTAGAACATATCCTGAACTAGAATCTTAACGGTGCAATCATCAAAATTCTCGAATATGCTTGATTCTTTATATTGGTGCCGAATTTTGAGTCAAATGGTTGCCAAGTTAGTTATCAAATTGGAGATCATTAACTCGGACTCCACTCAGATTGACTTCTTTTCCAGGATACTTATTGCGCATGGTAACAATAGCAGAAGATTCATAACAATAATTTGAAAGTTTCAGCAGGAAGACTCCAAAAGTGTGGTTAAATTTTTACTTGTAACATTTTAAAAATCATTTCTAACTGCCCATTCTTAGTTTCTAAAATTAATTTGTGCCGAATTTGGTAGCTCTCTTTTATACGTTCTGTTAAAACCCCACATACAAGAAAGTTTCTTATTATAAGAATGAATAAATAATAGATATCCACATTAAGGATAAATACAAACACGGACTAAAATCCATTTTTTTAATATAGAATATATGCCATTTCTTATCTTCAGGAAACATTTTAAATTCACGCAGCATGGATAAATTTATTTTAGAATTCTAAGCAAAAAAAAAGCTCTTATTGTTGAGCCATATATATTACCAAAGATTTTCCATATTATTCATATACGCTTTCATCCACATGTTAACTTACATTTCAAAATTAATCTTCGGAAATTCCGAATCAATACATTCGAAGAATCGCTAAAAGAAGAACGGCATATATCTAAATCTCTTTGAAATTCCGCTCAGCGCAAAACCGGCGATGCAGAATGCCATGAAAAACGATGGTTTTCCCAAACAAATATAAAAATGCAAATTATCCGGGAAACCTTTTCGATTTATATGCAGCCACACAAAAATTTCGATCTTGCTTTTCGAGTTCTGGTTCCACTCTTTCTTTTTTTTTATTTAGGTCCTGGGGTTTCTTCCTCGATGTTCTGAAGGGCGTTATAAATTTTGCAGCGGCCGAGAATTTATTGATATCCGATGTTTTCTCAGAAAGAACTTGGGACTGTTCCTCCATTAAGTCACTTATTTGTGGATTGTTTGCTCTATTTTTTTAGGGTTGGGGGGTTAGAAAAGGGGGAACTGAAGATGGTTTGCTGAAGCTTCTCTGCCAAAGTTGAATTTGGGGAAAAAGAAGAAAAAACATGATCTTAAGGAATTTGATGTGATTAATCTGAAGAAATATTTTCCGGTCATACTAAAAGGATATTAAATAAGGATTACTTAAGGCCCTATTTATTTTACTTTTTTTATTTGTTTTATTTTTTTTTTTGTATTTTGAAACAATAATCGCCATTTTGTATCATGTGCATGATGTCTTCATTTCCTAATAATATAATTTATTTTTTTATTTGGGAATATTTGATGCAAATTCGATATAGAAATTCAAAAATTAGGTAATAAAGTATTAAAAATTAATATAGACATTGGATAGATTTCCACGTTCTTTTTATTTCAGTTTTATTGCATGCATGCAAAATATTATCAAACTAAAGAACAATTAAAAACTATTTTTTACCTCTAGATGGCTCTATGGATTGTTTACTATATTGAATGCAAGCCTTGCCCCACTTGTGTTGCAAACATTAGAACGAACAAGCTTGATGGTAAAGGAGTATATCCTTTCACAAAACTTAATTATTGTAAATATATACATAATTTCAAGTATATAAATAATTGAATAGGCAAATCATAACTGAAACCAGTGGACCACATATGCTACACCTTTTGTAATATAGAAAAAATATTTGGTATTTGAATATTATTATCAAAATACGACGAAGCTACGCAAGTCTTCGAATCATGTGATTGGCTGTTTGGTTTTCTTATAACCATTAAACACTGGTGCATGGTTAAAATAAAATTTAATAAAAAATCATGTATTTCAGATGCCTTTTTTTACCAAGCGATTAAAACCAAAATTTTCCATTGAATTACGATTATAGTCCCTAGATTAAATTCTATTGAGTTCAGTTATTGCGTTTTTAAATTATCACATTCACTTGCAAGCGTAATAATAGACGGCTAACTTCTTGTCAAATACGGATAAATAATTAATACAAATCTACGCTTTAGAAAATAAATCTGTCTATCAATTTTTATCATATTTTATAACCATTCATCCTCTTTGTTTCGTAGTTACCATGTTAACTTACATTCAAAACGCCGGACACAAAGACTTCCACAGAATGGATTTTGTTTAAAATTTGAAATAAATCTACAATTATTTTGTAAAGACCTTATGCCAAAATTCATCCGTTTAGCTCGAAGCATTTTTTTAGTAATCAAGCTTACAAACAGACATGGATCTTAAAATATATTTTGTTCGATCTCGCGAAAACCTGAAACATGAAAGTCTCGATTTCTGGTTCGCCAAATTCTCAATTTCTGATTGTTTGATAATTGCAATTATTTCAATTTGTGTTGCTTATCCTCTTCTTATCATCCCGCAGTGGTCTAGTAGTAAGTCTCGGCTTTGCAATTTGTAGATTTCAAGTTTGAGACCCGATTTCTCCGAAGAATCGTCGTGTAACATATTAAATCAGTTGGGGCCAAACGTCCTCCTTCTGGAGTTGTGGGGAAGTTTGGAGTAGTGGTACCGGCTCAGGTTCCGTCCTCGTCATCTGACTGCGTTTAAAAATTATGAGGTCCGTCCAAAAAAGCCTAAGTATTGCTTTAAAGCGGGTTGTCAATAACTGAACTATACCAATAAATTGGCTTCACTCACCAATTTCCCACTGGAAATAACAGTTATCAAAAGTATCTTTTATAAACTAAATAAAAACGGAATGAAAAAAATAATAGCAAAAAAGTTAATTTCCATTATATTTGGAAAACCTGAAAGAAACACACAGATGATTCTTAGAAAAATTTCCTGTTACAGCGGAAGAAGAGGCAATACTTTATGAACTATCCATACCAATTTTTTCTTTTTCTCATTTGTTTTTCCCTTCTCTTTTTTTTTTTTTGTACTTTCGTTTTTTGTTCTATTTGCTTTCGAATCTGATGAACATGCCTGCATCCTTTCCTCGCCAAATATGAGCCAGAAATGAGATTCCTAATCCAGTTTGTCGGATGTTCATTATTGTTCGGTAAACAGGAAAAAGTTATACCGGGGAAGCAAAATGTGATTTTCCAGTTCAGGAAGTTTCTTCCCTTTCGAATCCCTCTCTTTCCTCCTCCCCACTTTTTACCTAAACGTGGAGAAAAAGGAAATTATGAGGATAAAAGATTTTATTTAAATCCGGGCACGAAAACATATGATTCCTCTAACTTTATTGCCATTTTTTATTTATTATATGGAATAGGTCTTTACAGATTTTTAAAAAAATGAAAATGCGCTTTACGAAAAGGGGTAAAAATATCAGCTTTCATTTAAAAAGATCGCAGATGTCTGGTTGAGATTTAACGGAATCATTATCAATAGGGTTGAGTTTTACGAACGAAACCAAAATTCGATAAATTCTCGTCTTGGTAAAGTTATGATAGAAGAAATTATTTTTGTACCAGGAAATCGATATAAATATGACTCAATATGAAATATTTTCGATTGAAAACTACTCATGACATTATTTATTTATTAAATTCTACCGAAAAAAGATGGGTAAAAATTTTTAAAGGATATTTCAATCATTTATTTTGTTTAGAAAAACATTTCTATCCATTCATGTTTTAAAATACATATATTGATGAAATAAGTTTAAATTAAATTAAGAAGAAGGAAATTATGAGGATAAAATATTTTATTTAAATGCGGGCACGAAAACATATGATTCCTCTAACTTTATTGCCATTTTTTTATTTAGGGAATAGGTTTTCACAGATTTTTTAAAAGGAAAATGTGCTTTTTGAAAAGGGAAAATATTAATTTCATTTAAAAAGATCACAGATGTCTGGCTAATATATAATGGAAATTATATCAATACAACTGAGTTTTATGACGAAAACCGAAATTCGATAAATTCCTGTCTTGGTAAAGTTATGATAGAAGAAATGTTTTTTGTACCATGAAATCGATAGGAACAGAGAACAAAATGAAAACATATTCTATTGAAAACTTTGGAAAACAACTTTCGACATTTTATGTAATAATTAAATTCGATTGAAGAAAACAGATAAAAATTCATCAGGAATATTTCAGTAATTTCTTTCGTTTGAAAAAAAAAACCCGTCTATTCGCGCTTTAAAGTACTTGCACTGATGAATGAAATTCAAATTTAATTAATTTTATACCCTTATATGAATACAGCTGAATATACAGCTTGTGTGAATACAGTTTTATATTTTTCATAAAAAAGATAGTTATAATTCTCTTTCACAGTACTGCATCACAAGAAGCAGAATTTTAGTGGTAAATTTTTCGCGATGAATACTTCTGTTCTTCATATTTTAACATTTTTTGAATATGTTTTAGCTCATAAAAGCCATTTAATGGTTCTTGCAATATACACGAAAAAAATTAGTGAGAATTGTCTCTCCAAATATTTCTTGCACACTCTATAATAAAGTTATTGTCTTAGAGAATATATGGCAATTGGGGTAGAATAACTATGAAATATTAATCTTTGGCGTGATTTCAGAATTTTTTTATGAATCTATTGAATCTTCTTTAAGGGTTGTGACGTGTGTGTGAGTTACAAGTCAGACTTCTGCCCTCTGGGTGCTCAGGAGTCTTTACCCTCAGAAGCTACTGCACCCCCTTTCCGGAGAAAAACACGGACACGACAAAAAAAATCGTCTTTAGAGATTATACCAAATCATACGTTAATAGTATCCAAAAATCGAATTTATGTTTTAGACGTGTTTTCTAAGGGACTGAAACAAAATTTTGACAAAAAATTGCACACAAAATCTTATACCATATTTGATATATTTTAGTCACTGCGTTTTCAGTTTCACCAATTATATGATTCTAAAGGCTCAGACAGATAGGCGGTCAATCTCTCATTAGATACGGCTCAAAATTTGACAGAAATCTACTGATTTGATGTAAAGATCGCATATCATATTTCATCCGTCCTGCTGAGAGATTTTACCGGTTATCTTTGTCTCAAACAGACAGACAGGTTTTTCAAAAATGTGTTTTTCGATGTCAGGGAAGTCTAAAATGTAGATATTTGTCAATACCTCGTGTTAGAATTTTTTGATGAATTGCTGTATTTTCTCTAGGCTTCGAACAAGAGAAAGTATTAATCAATAGGAAACAACCAAACTTCAAAGGATAAACAGCAGTAAAATCATGTAGTTATTCAAGCTAATGGAAAAGAAGCAATGTAGAGGCTGAACAAACTTTGTTTGGGGAAACTTGCATTATAAATGTGACCCACAGCAGCAAAATCGCCAACGAAAAGCTGCAAGAAATGAAATGCGTTCTGCCCACGGAGCTTGCAGGTGATGTTCTTTATTTATTTGTTTACCCTAAACAAGTAAGAAACGTGTGTTTTCGAATAAAATGCGAAGCCTGGAAACGTTTATAATAGGAAAGAACCCGAATCCAGAATAGTAAATTACAGATAAATGATTCCATGGGAGACAGTAATAAACCCAGGTTTGGTGAATATTTTCTATCAAGGAACAAACTTAGCCGAGGAACTATAACCTGGAGGATTCCCTCTGGAATATAAATCAGAAGCTTTTTTTCCAATCTAATATAAATAATTGGACGTCTTCTAATGTAAATGAGGCAAAAGATGGTTTCTTCCGATTTTACAATTATTTTTTAACTGAATTGATGATTTAAACTTTTAACTGATGATTGAAACTTTTTGCTTTAAAGTCTACATAAAATTCATAGAATGTGATCTTTGTGTGAGAAAGGATAAATTTTTAATGAGAAAAAAGTAGAATTAATGTTTTATGTTTACAAAGCTCTAGCATGTTTTCCTTAAAATTTTTTCACGAGACGTTAATGTAACTAAAACTAATAACTAAAAAAACTTAAATTATTTTCATGGATATTAAAGCAGATGTTGTATTTTGCAATTCCTATCATTCATTTTTTGTTTCAAATATTAAATTTAGTTTATAAAAGCATATATTTTTATCCCTTCTATTTATTGAAATAAACAAAAATTAAACAGTTCATGTATGTTTCTTGTTTGAATTGTATATTCACAGTAATGAATCGGATTATATTTTTTATTTACATTTGGTTTAATATTTAACTCGATTTCGAACTAGAAAGTCGATTCCCAGTTTAAAATAATTCCGTAATGTGAACTGAATAACTATGCAATTAGTTACGCTGTAGAGAAGACAAAAATCTGTTCAGCTCATAAGACTGGGTGTTGTGATAAGATTGTGTTGCCATTCGTTGTCAAGTGTACTTGTTTGTGTGAGAAGATGATTCTACTATTTGATTTAAAAAATCTTAAATTTCCGCAAGGAATTAAAAATTAATAAAATAGGGCAAGAAGTTAAAATTTAAAAATTCTGAGATTCGTTTGAGTTTTATAGTCATTACATCACGATAAGCTACAACGTTGTCATGGATAATCTCCAAACTACGTCCAGTGGATTATACAGTGAAAAGTCAAATAGAATCAGTAAAAATAACTACACTTTATACTACGAAATAGAATTAGTAACAAATCCCTTACGAAGAGCTTACAAAGTAATATTTAAATACACATTAAATTGCTTATGCATATTAATTGCTACTTGCAGTAAAAATATCGAGAACTCTTAAAATATCAAAAGAGAGAATTTTTCTTGACTATTCATTGGTCACTTCAGTTCTTTGTAACAAGACAAAAAAGTTTTTATAAAAGTATAGTAACATTGCTATCAATTGAGATATCTGCATTCTTGAATATTCTGTAACTTTCAATTTTGTTCCCGAGTTTCAGGGATTGCGTTCCCTCATCCTTTCAGCGGCTATTACAAAGCTTGTAAAAGCTCTTTTTCTTACCAAGATACTTACTACGCGGGGAAGCAATATAAAGGGTGTCCTAAAATTAACGTAAAATAAATTTGCCGGCTTTCCTGCAGTAAGACATTAACAAACCAATTAAACACCCACATATTTGAAGGCTGATTGTTTAGGGTTAGTAAGAAGGGAATATTACAACATAGAATAAAGTTTAACATTGTTGTCAAACAAGATTTAAAAATTAATGAAAGGCTGACGTTCCACATTTCGAAAATTTAACTAATCTCCGAAATTATATGATATAACTCTATTAGATTTCTTTTCATGGAGTTATTTGAAGTCACAGGTCTATGCCCACAAGCACGCGTCCGTCGCAGGAGGATATTCAACCCTGCATCAATGGAATTCAGCCACATTAATGTAAAATGGTCGTGAAAAGTTTCGACAAAAGAGTGGGCTTGTAGCAGCAAAGTCGTGAAAACCATTTGCCATAAGTGTTATTACTTACATAATTATATTCTGAGTATTTTACTATTCAGTAAAAATTCAACACTTTGAAGAAAAGGAACTGTGCGTGTGTGTTTTTAATTTAAATCTTGCTTAAACTTTCAGCTGTCAAACGGTTTATTAACAGGGTTGCCAACATTATCATGCAGGAATTCTAACAAATTCAAACCCAGAGTGAATGTTTGGGTAACCTTTACAAATACATTTGTTTTTCTTTCAACACCGCAACTAAGTAAAACTCTGCTTATAATAAACTAGCCACCTTTGGCGACCAGCTGGTTCGCCATGAGTGATGGGTTCTAAAATTTTCAATTAAATCATATATTCATTAGCCTTGAAGTAACTCCGAGCATTGATTGGCCTGAAATTAATATTTTCTTTAAGATGATGCACTGAAAGTTCTAAAAGAACGCGTTTTCCTAATAATATTATTTAATTTTATAAATCAGTTAGCTTTAATGATTGATTTAGAAGACTGACTGATGTAGCAACTTTTATTTAAGATATTAATAAAAATATTTTGTAAAATATGGCTCACAGTGAAAAGTATGAAAAAATCTAAAACTCATTATTCATAAATGCATTGTTTGATTCCAACTACATAACATGCAATCATTTACTTCATTTAGATCAAACTAATAGTATTAAACAATATATATGCCTATTAATCATATTTTACAAATTGGCCATTGGAAAGGAATTTGAATTCATATCCTGTATAAATTCAATCCTGTATAAATAAAGATAATTTATTCAATTAATGATTTAAATATTGCAAACGATCATAGAATCCTTTGCCTTGCATTTTTTAAAGAAAATATGACATTTTATATTTATTTTATTTTATCTACTCACGCTCTAAAAGTTGCATTTCTTCAGATTTAATTTGCGATTATAGGTTTTTTTTAAAATGTGAACTTTCGTTAAAATGATGGCAACACGGTGATAAAACCTAATTTTTCTCTTTGACGTGCTCTTGCAGATTAAATTTTATTGTTTCATCCGAAATATATTGTTGAAAATATGGTTAAAACATTTCTTTAACAATTCGTTTAAAATAGAAGTTTAAGTTATATGTTAAAACGTTGATACCATTAGAAAGCTAATTTTTTAATCTTTAAATTGATGTAAAAATCATTGTGCGATAATATTTTCGGAAGTTGTAGCGGAAAAACGTCGAAGTTTCACTTAATTCTTAATTAATTCAAATTCTAATTTAAAAATTTAAAAAAAAGCTCTCCGAGGTGCACATTCCCGACCCCAAAAGTATACATTCGCCAAATTTGGTAACTGTAGATCCCACGGTCTGGCCCGTAGAGCGCCAACACACACACATTGAGTTTTATTATAAGTATAGATAAAAAATTTGTTATTTTTTCTTTAAAATCAGTTCAAAATTTAAGAAATAGTTAAAGTTAAAACATTCTATTATTAGTTGCTACAGAGTTGGTAACTTTATTTGGAAAAACTTTTTGAGTTTAATTCTCTAATAATTTATCTGTTTTGCTTCCAAAATATTAAAAATGTTTTTTTTTCGGGGATGTTGCCAAAATATTAAATATGTTTTTTAAAAGAAAGCGAAAAGGGGAAAAAATTATTGAATAAATGATTTAGATGTTGCAAATGATTATAGAAACCTTAGCTTTGCATTTATTTTTTTAGAAACTATCACATTTTATAATGAAAAAAAATATTGAATTACTGATACAGATATTGCAAACGATAGTAGAAATATACCATTAAGTCGGGATTCCAATGCATAACCTGTCTAAATTCGATCAGGTTTACCGTAAAGAAGATTTATTGAATAATTATTTAGATATTGCAAACGATTATATAATCCTTTGATTTGCATTTATTTTTTTAGAAAATATCACATTTTATATTTCTTTTATTTTATCCTGTCACGTGCTAAAAGTTGCATTTCTTTAGATTTATTTTGCGTTGATAGTTTTTTTTATTCGAACTTCGGCATTCTTTTATTTTATCCAGTCACGTGCTAAAAAACATGGTTAAAATATTTCTTTAAATCGTTAAAAATAGAAGCTTATGCTATACATTAAAATACTGATACCATTAGAAAACTAATTTTTTATCTTTAAATTGATATAAAAATCATGTTTGTGTAATAATAGTTTCGGAAGTTATAGCGGAAAAACGACGAAATTTCGCATAAATTTTAATTAATTCAAATTCTAATTAAAAAATTCGAAAAAAGGGCTCCGTGGTGCCCATTCCCAACCACCAAGGTATACATGTACCAAATTTGGTTGCTGTAGGTCCAACGGTCTGGCCTGTAGAGCGCCAACACCCACACACACATTGAGCTTTATTATAAGTATAGATGATATCAGACAACCCTCACACACGTGTGTACACGAGCATTGAATGAGGATATTCAACCCTGCATCAATGGAATTCAACCACATTAATGCAAAATGGTCATGGAAAGTTTCAACAAAGGAGTGTGCATGTGCCAACAAAGCACTGGAGACCATTTGCCCTAAATATTATTCCATACTTAATTATATACTGAGTACTCTATTGAGAAAAGGAACTGTGTTTTTTTTCTTTAAATAAAATCTTACGTTAATACATTCTTCTGTCGTGTAACGCTCCGTTTTTGCTATTGGGGTCACGGTGGCCTGGTGGTAAGGTCTCGGCTTTAGAACCGTAAGGTTTCAGATTCGAGACTCAATTCCAACGAAGAACCGTCGTGTGAGGGGGTCTCTTGCACCTTAAATCTGTCAGACCAAATGTCCTCCCGCTGGTGTGGCGTAGTGTGGAGAGGCGGGTGCCACTTCAGGTGTCGTCTTCGTCACCTGACCGTGGATCAAAATTACGAGGTCCGTCCCAAAATAGCCCTCGTGCTACTTTAAAACGGGACGTTAATATAATAAACTAAAAACTAAACCGTTTTTGATAACCCTAAACTATCAGCTGTCAAATGAATTATTAACAGGGCTGCCAATATTTTATTGCACGAATAGTGGCAAACACTGGGTAATTTTTTGGGCAACCGTTACAAGTACATTTTTTTCAACACCACCACTAAGAAAAATTCTGCATATAATAAACGATATCAGACAGCCCTCCTGACACGGACCTTCGAAAATTCTTATTTTGGATAAACTAGTAAAAATAAAAAAAATCCGGTAAATAACCAAAATCTGGAAGTTCCGATAAATTACAAAGAAACACAGTGCAGAACTCAAGAGATCTTTATTTCAGTTGAATTTTGGCTGCAAAGTTGAACCTGAACATCGGAATCGTAAACGAAAAGCTGCAAGAAATAAGATGCGTTCTTCTCACGATACTTCAAAGACAGAATCGTTATTTATTTGTTTACTCTGAACAATAGAGAAGCGTGTGTCTTCGAATGAAAGGGGAGGCCTGGGAACTTTACAGTAGTATAAAACCCTTTGAACTTGGAATAGTAAAATACAGGTAGATTTCTTCGTGTGGGATAGTGAAAAACAGCAGCTCGGTAAATATTTTATTTATATCTGATTCTCGATTTAAGAGCTGAAGTACTGTTTGGCTGAATGGTTCTAGAATACTAAAAGGGGAGCATTTTCCAGTCGAAAATCAACGCCTGAGATTTCAAATGATAAAAAAATGTTAGAGACATACCCGTTAAGGAAAAATTATGTTCTTCTCATATCTTTTAAATAGAAATTTCTTCAATTTTTTAAACCCTTTATATATTTTTTCATACTCATTGAGAAATGAAATTGACAATGTGCAGCCTGGGACAAGAACATTGTATGCTAATATATCTAATGAAATAATCCTCAATGAAATCTTGATGTATTCGACTGTAATTGATTAATTTGAATAGATAAGGAGAAACGTATACAGGGTATTTATAAAATAATAACCGGATTTTGAGATTCTGTTTTTTACATATTATTAGAATATTTAAATCATTTCCTCAGTAGTCTAAAGAAGAATTAAAATTAACTTTCCCTTTTACTCATAAGCTATCAAGCGCGCATCAAAGAAATAAAGAGAAAGGAGAGGTTTCCTTTCGAATCAAACATGTTATTGAAACAAAATACTTATAGAAAAAAGAAATCTTAATCGCTTATTATTAGTACAAAACATATCATTAGAATATGCTTAGAAGAAATAAGACCGGCTGTATTGATTTCGCAAAAAGAAATATTTTGGTTTTTGGTTTGGCGGAAGAAAAAGAAATACAGAAATTCCAAATAATTCACACATTATTCTGATTAGAATAAGAGACTCCAATCTACAAAAGGAGGCAGTTTTTGATTATAGATATAAATATTTCATATCAGAGAGTCTGAAAAATATTTCAATCGCCCACTACATATAAAACTGTATTATATGCGCAATCATGCTGTGGTCAAGATTTAAATTCTAGGAAAAATAGAATTACCGTATAGATACGTGTCCCATAAGAAAGTTAAGAATGCATAAAATATTTTACAAGTTCGGAAAAATATCTGAGTGCTTCAGTTTTTTAAAAGTTTAGGAACATTTCAAAGTAGATAAATGACAAAAGTCAACATTAAGAATAAATATAAAATTCTATTAAAATATATTTAAAAAAATTAAACGCATTTTCTTTTTTATGCCATTTTATATTTGATAACACATTTTTAAATTCAAAAACCCCAAATAAACTTGTTTTGGAATCTTCTTATGTTCATTCATATATACCAAAAAAGCAGTTCACATTTAAACTTCAAAATCCTTGAAATTCATCATTCATCCATTGTTTATAAAAACATAATGAGCCTTTAAGAGCATTCGATGGCAAAATAAAATCCCAAGAACATCAAACAAAAGATTAATCTTCGGTAAATTCCGAATCAATACATTCGAAGAATCGCGAAAAGAAGAACGGAATATATCTAAATCTCTTTGAAATTCCGCTCAGCGCAAAACCGGCGATGCAGAATGCCATGAAAAACGATGGTTTCCCCAAACAAATATAAAAATGTAAATTATCCGGGAAACCATTTCGATTTATATGCAGCCACACAAAAATTTTGATCTTGCTTTTCAAGTTCTGGTTCCACTCTTTCTTTTTTTTTATTTAGATCCTGGGGCTTCTTCCTCGATGTTCTGAAGGGGGGAGGGTTATAAATTTTGCAGCGGCCGAGAATTTATTGATATCCGATGTTTGCTTAGCCAAGAACTTGGGACTGTTCCTACATTAAGTCACTTATTTGTTGGATCGGTCATCTATTTTTTTTTTGGAGGGGGTAGAAAAGGTAGAGGGAAGGATGGTTTGCTGAATCTTTGCCAATGTTGAACTTGGAGGGAAAATGAAAGGAAAAAGACAGTCTTTCGAGTTGGATGTGATTAATCGGAAGAAATATTTTCCGGTCATACTAAAAGGGTAATTAATAAGCATTATTTATGGGTTTTTTTATTTTTTTATTTACTTTATTTTATTTTACCTTTATTTTTTGTATCTTGAAACAACAACTGTCGTTTTGAAATATGCGTTTGATATTTTTTATTTCCTTTATAACGGAATAAACCTTTTATTTGGAAATGTTTTATACAATTTTGATGCATATTCATGAAACATATAAAACTGTCTTAAAAATTCCCATGCACATGGCATGGATATTTCATGTAATCTTATTTCTACTTTGTTCCATTCACACAAAATATTATTCAACTAAAGTTAAATCATAAAACAATGTTATATTGCACAGTTACTCGAGACTCTGTTGTTGGGTGTCATCTGATATTGAAAAAAAAAACCTTGCTTCACTTGTGTTATAGGCAACGTGAAGAACACGGGTAGAGAGCGAATGAGTATCCTTTAGTAAAACTAAAGTATTGTAAATATGTTAATAATTTCAAGTAAATAATTGAAAAGAAAAAATATACTTAAACCATTGGACAGACCACATATGTAATAACTTAAAGAAAACCAGTACTTGTGTATTGTTACGAACCTCTAAGTTTGCTTTCCCGCACAAATAATGTCATCGTAAGAAAAACTGATTTACAGTCATATGTATTGAATGGTACCCGGGTGTCACATCAGTGATTCCAGTGCTTGGCGACTTTGGCGACAAATTGGATAATGACAGAAACCTTATGTCATGAATCCGTGCATTAGGAACCGATATATATTCAGATACGCCCTGATTGACCAGAAGCTTTTAGCTAAGCCTCATGGGAATATAAAAAGACGGCAATTCCAAGCAGCCAGCATTAGAGTATTAGAGTCCTTGCCTCAGATTTTTTCTACAGTTATCACGCCAGCTACTGAAGGCAAGGTGGATACTTAATACCATCATTTAGCAGAGATCATGCCCCAATCCTAGGGGCTTGGTGCTCCGTCAACCATATCATCTACGTCTACGTCTAACTGCCAAAGTTACAGTCCTAGATAGGAGTTGCAAACTGAAGTAGTGAGTCCGGAGATAAAGCGAGAAGACACGGAAGATATCAGTCTTCTGGAGAGACCATAGAGGAAAGTTACAAGGATTCCCTCTCTTGCTAAATCCTGCCTGGCCGCTTTGTATGCTATGAACTTTGTCACTACAGAACTTCTGCAAGTGGGCTACTGTCTGCCATAGAGTGCTCTGTGTGCTGTCCTGTGTATTCGTCTCGGCTGTATATAGTTGCCGCTCGTAAATTTTCGTCGTATTTGTGCTGTCTTGTCTTTGTGTAAATAAACGTCGTTGTTGTCTTCCACTAAAGGACTGATGATTGTGTTTATCTCACACCATACAAATCCACTATATATAAAACGAGTCCGACGGATAGAAAATCCTTAACAATATTATTAACCTCCAGTCATCGATGAAACTACAAAAATGTTCTAATGGCTTGATGGTCCATTTGGTGACCTTCTTAAACCGTTGATAAATGATGTAAAGTGCAATGACCTAGAAATTGAATATATATGGAGTAATATCGAATATGCATAGATGTCTTTTTTTAAGCGATTAAGGTATCCGACTACGTTCGAAGAAAAAATCTTGAAAAGTTGAATTTTTTAAATAGGATTTAAAACATTAGTTTTTAGATTTATTGTCAATTATAATACGAAATACGATGAATACAACAAAACTATTTGAAAATATAATATATTTTGAGAAGTAGGAAAATTTGTAGTACATTTTAATAAAATTTAATCAAAATAGTTAACACTCTAAACAAAATTGTAAAGCAGCAATCCTATATTTCTTTGTGCACAAGTTAGAATATAATGATGAATGAAATGAACCAAACTCTAAGAAAAATATAGACATACAAAGAAGTTTCAGATTAAAATATACGTATATATACATTTTTTCCATAAATTCACAGTTTGATTTTTCTAAAAACACGCATAAATGAAAAATGTATCTCACCAACAATAAAAATTTTGGTTCATTTCATTGCCCATATCATTTGAAACACTCGCTGAAATGTTTATGTAAATACTTTTATTAGTTTTTGATATATCATCTTAAAGATGGAGAATTTTTATGAAAATTAAAGTTTTGAGAAAATGGAAGTTAAAGACAAATTTTAGCTGAAAAATATGTGAGCCTGGATGATAGGTCAGGCTTTCCTTTTCCTAGAAAAGATAAACCGTTTCGGAAAGAGGAAAGCCTGCACTACAAGAAATAACATTAAACAAACATTTACCAATGTGGTTGATAACCAGTGACTTTAATATAGTAGGATACATTAAAACCGAAATTTGCCATCTATAAATCAGAAGCAATTTTTTTTCCAGTCAAATGCAAATAATTGGACGTCTTATAATATAAATGAGGTAAAAGTTGAATTCTCCAATTTTGCAATTGTTTTTTTTTTTACCTCATTGGAATTATTGAAATATTTTCTTTTAAAATGTAAGAAATATTCGAAGAATATAATTCTTATATTAGTAAGGATAAAGTTTTGATTTCAAAAAGAAGAATCTGGGCTTTGAATTTTGAAAAGACTTGTCTTTTTTTCCATCAAAAATGTTCATGGAATTAAAGTAGCTCTGGTATTTTGGAATTCATACTTCACATTTCTTTTTGTTTTAGATATTCAGTTTGGTTTATAAAAGCATATGTTATTATTATTAATTTTCTTTATTGCAACAAACGAAAAAATCCAATTATGTAAAAGTTTTATATTTGAATTTCGTATTAACTGTAATAAATAAGGTTACGCTTTTTCATTTGTTTAAAAATTTTCCCGATTTAGAACTGGGAAATTTAATTTCTCTTTAAAATTAATTCCTTTATTTGCTTTGAATGACAACGCAATTAGCTACAAAATGGTGTAATAAATAATTGATGAAATCTGTCCTGTTTTCGAGACTGAGTGATGTGACAAGATATCATTTTGTGAGAAAAAATCATATTAATATTTTATCTGAAAATCATCAATATCCGCAAAGAATAACACTTGCCAAAATAATACTGGAAGTCGAAGCTAAGAAGTATTTTTTTTTTAGTTTTGAGATTTATTTTAACAATACATAGAGTTTACGTCACAATGAACCTACAGCTTAGTCATGGGAAATCTCCGAAATGTAGAAAGTCAACCATACGAAGCACTTTATATGGTAGAAAGTCAATCTAGTCAATAACAAATAACGATCCTTTTTACTACAGAAAACTCAAGTAACAGAAGTCACAGACGAAATGTGGACAAAGTAATACTTGCAACACAAAAGAAGCTAAGTGCTATTATATATTTTTAGCAGTAGAAAGCTCTCGGAGTACTCACTGATCTAAAAAGAGAATTTTCTTGATTAATCATATCTATCTATTACTTACTTGTGCTCTCTGTCAGAAAGCAAAGAAGGTTCTGTAAGGATATCGTAACTTCGCTGCTGACTGAAATGTTGCCAAATCTTTGAATATTTTAGATCCTTCATTTTTGTGACCAAGTTTGAGGGATTATGATCCGGAACCTATTCAGCACCTATTACAAAATGTGTTAAACTATCTTCATTACAAAGGGACTAAACTGCGTAGGGTAGTATTTCATTTTCCCCCTTTATCTGACCAACTAGGCAAAATTCTGCTTTAATAAGTGTGGGTGTGATGGGTTGTAATTCATCAATCCACTGGTTTAGATTGTTCGTTTATTGAATGATTAAAAAAAGATTATTTTTACAATGAAGTTTCATTGATGAAGAATTAATTTCAATGCCATGGAGATTAACAGTAGATATGTTCAGTTGCTCTTTTCCACCTTGCGCATTTGCAGATGAATTTTTTAACACAAGAATTCCAGTTTCGGCCCTTTTAAGAGGATCATCTCACGACGGTTTCCGATCGCGACCATTCTCGGCCGACAGACGTCTCCTGTTGCTCTAGGGAACACTCTGCACTCTCCCCTCTGACGGTTGATTAACACCGAAAGAAGTGTTAAGCGCCCTCTCGTGGAATTAATTTACCACATAAGCGATTTCAGACAACCCTTGAACACAAACTTTTTTTCATATGAACTTTAATTTTTTAAAATTTTTGATAGCAAACAAAATGATATAAATATATGAGTAACAAAAATTCAGGTAAATTACCGGAATCAGGAAATTCTAATCGCCAAGAAAGTTCAGGGGCCAAATAAACTTTATTTGGCTTGAATTTCCGCTACAAAAGTGAACACCATACACCAGAATCGAAATAAAAAGCTTCAAGTAAAGAGATACGTTTTTCTCACTGTACTGGAAGACAAGTTCGTTATTTATTTGTTTACTCTAAACAATAAGATGCATGTGTTTTCGAATGAAATAGGAGGCATGGGAACTTATAAAAACCGGAGGCAGTAGGGAAAAAAACCCTTCGAACTCGGAATAGTAAAATGCAGGCAGATGGTTTCGTGTGGGATAGTAAAAAACAGTAGCTAGGCAAATATTTTATAACTGGTACTCGGTTTAACAGCGGAAGTAAAGTTTGACTGAACGCTACTAGAATGCAGCTCAAAAGCGTTTTTTTTTTTCAGTTTGAAAACAATGTCTGGACGTTAAATAATAGAAAAAAAATCAGAGATATATCTATTTCCTCAAAAGCATAGAAGAGTATTCCTCTCATTCTTTTAAATAGAAATTTCAGCAATTTTTCGAAACGTTTATGTTTTATTTTATAGTTAGAAATATTGACTTGAGACACCAACATAAAACCACCGTCTGAGACCTCAAATAGTGTAAAAATGTTACAGACATATTTATTTCATTAATTTAAAAGAAAAATTGTGTTCTTATCCTTTTAAAAAAGAAATTTCCAATTTCCTAATTCTTTTAAACTTTTATGTTTCCCTTTATAGTCAGTTAAAATTGTAGTTGACAATGTGCAACTTGGGATAGCAACATTAAACATCAATACATCTAACTAAATAATTCTCAGTATAATTTTGATCTAGTAGAAAAAAAATAGATTTATTTGAACAGATTACGAGAAACTTCTTCAGATTAAATATAGAATGATAATAGAATTTTGAGATTATATAAATTTATGCTATTTCAATATATAAATCAATTTCTGAGAAAAAGCATATAGAAGCAGATGTTATTTTTTTAAAAATCTTTTCCAAGTAAGCTCATTTGGGAAGACGACGTTTCTATTCCATTAGAAATACGTGAAATACAAGAAGTAAAATACTACTAAGGCGTACAAAAAAAACAGCGTTTGCAGTAAATAGTGGTACACAAATGGTACTCCTTTTGGAAGATGATGATTCTACTTCAATAGAAATACATGAAATACAAGAAGTAAAATACTTCTTCTTCTTGCATACAGCCGACCACCCCGCCACCACTGAACGTAGCAGTATCGACAGGATTTGTTGTGGTCGACTTCTGAATAAGTATTGTCCAGCCCTATATTGATCAATCAGTCAAACTAGCATTCTTTTTGTGGCAGTAAAAAGAAGTAAAATACTATTCAGGCGCACAAAACAACAGCATTCGCAGTAAATAGCGGTACTCAAACAGCAAATCTATATAAATAAAAATGAGTGTTTGTCTATACGTATCTTATGCGCTGCCGTACCGCTGATCTGTCCGCTATGAAACTTTAAATACTAATTGCCTGCACTTATTTGCTTCTGTTGAAGATAGAAAAAATTGCCAACCCTAAAATCTTGAATAATAAAGTTTAAAAAACAGAATTAATATTATTTACGCTTCTACTTTTATATCATTGAATTTCAATGAATGTGCTTATTGCCAACAAGAAAGTAAATATTATTCTTCCTATCATTCCTAATTAAACAATTTTTAAAATTTCAATCGATATTTCCGAAACTTCTTTTTTCCTGAGGCAGCAACGTGCCGGGTACCAGCTAGTCTGTAATAAAAACAGCAACAGCATAAGCATTCAGAAAGAACTAGCAAGAAACTGACACTCCTAAGAAAGATTTCCCTCAACTGTTCGCTTGAGCTCAAGCACTATTCAGTATTCATTTCAGGGTTTTATAATCTTTGTAATCAGGTATTAAATGTTTTAGTACATACGCTGAACTCAAATCTAAATGGTGCAATCACCAATTTTCTTAAATACCTGTGATCATTCAATTTTGTTGCCAAATCAGGTTCGTAGACAAATGGTCTCCATGTTATTCAATAAGGGATCATTAACTCCGATTCTACTTATTAATATGCTTGTAAAATTATCTTTCTTACCAAGAGACACTGAGCAGGGAAATGATATTGATTGACACAGATTGACTGATATCAGACTTATTGAGCCGGAAAAAGTTCGTAACAAAGCATTATAAATTATAGAAGGAAAAATTCAAAATTATGCTTAATATTTATTTTAGTAAGAGTTTTTAAAAATCGCTTCTATATGCACCTTTTTAATTTCCAAAATAAATCTGTGCCGAATTCGATATTCTATTTCACATGTTAAACTCAGACCCGATACAACAAACATTTCCTATTATAAGATTAGATAAATAAAAATCAACATTAAGGAAAAATATAAACTTATATTAAAATACATTAAAAAAATTAAAAACATTTTATCTTTTATAATAGTTTGAAAAGGATTTTGTAACTTCAAGTACAAGGAATAAGCCTATTTTATAATCATAAATAAAACCTTTGCTTATAATATGGAGAATTTTTTATATCAAATAATCTCCTTATTATCCATATTTTTACTTGCATTTCAAAATCTTTCATTTTATTTTCCACTGTCCATAAAAATAAAGTAAGCCTTTAAGAGCAGTCTATAGCAAAGTAAAAACGTAAGAAAACGACAAACAAAAGTTTAATCTTCGGAAATTCCGAATCAATACATTCGAAGAATCGCGAAAAGAAGAACGGCATATATCTAAATCTCTTTGAAATTCTGCTCAGCGCAAAACCGGCGATGCAGAATGCCATGAAAAACGATGGTTTCCCCAAACAAATATAAAAATGCAAATTATCCGGGAAACCTTTTTGATTTATATGCAGCCACACAAAAATTTCAATCTTGTTTTTCAAGTTCTGGTTCCTCATCTTTTTTTTTTTATTTAGGTCCTGGGGCTTCTTCCTCGATGTTCTGAAGGGCGTTGTAAATTTTGCAGCGGCCGAGAATTTATTGATATTCGATGTTTTCTCAGCCAAGAACTTGGGACTGTTCCTCCATTAAGTCACTTATTTGTGAGATCTGTTTTTTTTTGTGGGGGGGGGATTGAAGAGGGAAAGGGGGAAGTTGGCTAGCTGAAGCTTTGCCAATGTTGAACTTGGAAGAAAATAAATGAAGAAAAAACAAAATCTTAAATTGAAAGTGATTAATTGAAGAAATATTTTCTGATCGTACTAAAAAGGTATTAAATGAGGATTATTGATAAGTTTATTTATTTTATATTTTTCTTTATTCTAATCATTTTTTGAAACAATAATAATATGCGTATGATATTTTTATTTCTCTTATAACAAAATTTATTTTTCATTTCAGAATGTTTAATGCTAATTCTATATATATTCATATTGATAAAACAGTGATAAATATTAATACACAGAGGAAACGGATATTTCATGTAGCTCCCTTCCAATTTTATTCCATTCATACAAAATACTATCGAACTAAGAATAAACTAACTAATTAAACTATGTTCTATTACATAACTGTAATATTTTTACTCAGAAGTTTTTTACTCAAAACTGTAACATCCTTAACAACTGTAATAGATACCTCAGGTAGTCTTGTAGAAATGAAACGAATTCTGTAGATATTATAATAGACGACGTTGGATGACCTTGGCGATGAAAATGAAGGTTCTAGAAAATACAGGAATATAGGTGATACCTTTATAGAATCGATTTCCTTATAGAATACTCTTCTAAGAAAATGTTTCGAGGAGAAAAAAATTCGCTATCCTTCCTCCAAAAATATACCATGTTCAATCAGAAAACTTCTATAAATTCAAGAAAGTTAAAGCGATCCAGTCAAAGTGAATATCTTTTTCAAAATAATGATTGTGTAGCGAAGAGTTCTATCTGAATTCTGACTGCTACTATGCTACTTTGTTATTTATGCTATGATTTCTTGTTTGCATGTGCAGTAGTGATTTCTGCAACTTCTGTCTTTGCTTATAAATTATTCGTTTTCTGCCTCCCGTTATTCCGTTTCGTACAGATGGAAGCACCATTATTATGTACCGTTCCTATTGGTTTTCTTACAAAACACCAAAAAAATCTTCTTTAACATTATTGAATTTCCATTATTACTACTTTGAGTAACAGATTGAAAGAATAAAGGAATTCCCTCTGTTTATGGGAATTACACACTTGCTCTTCATAGCTCGTTTGGATCTTACATTTAATTTTTAATGATTATTAGATTAAGGAAGAATTGCTTTGTTTTGATTAAGGTATCCGACAACGTACAATGGAAAAGTTTTGAAAAAATTGAATTTTTCGGAAACTATTTATGGTTTTTAGAGACGTTGTCAATAATAAACACGATAAACAAAACAAAATGTTTTGAAAATATAATATATTTTGAGAAATGGTAAAACGTTTAGTAAATTTTAATGAAATTTAACCAAAACGGTCAACACTCTACGCAAAATAATAGTGCAGCAATTCTATTTCTATTTGCATACAAGTTATAGAATACAATGATGAATGAAATGTACCAAAATCTAAGAAACATCTTGGGATGCAAAGAAGTTATGGGTAAAAATATACCTATATGTGCGTTTTTTCCACCAATTTACAACTTAATTTTTCTAAAAACACCTATAAAGGAAAAAGTATTTCACCAACAGTAAAACTTTTGGTTCATTTCATTGCCCATATTATTTAAAATGCAAGCTGAAACTTTTGTGTAAATATCTCTACTAGTTTTTGAGATATCATGTTAATGGAGGAATTTTTATGAAAATTTAATTATTGAAGAAAATTGAAGATAAAGATAAATTTTAGCTGAAAAATATGTCATTCTGAATGATAATTCAGGCCTTAATTCTATTAGAAAAGATAAACTGTTTTTGGAAGAGAAAACACTGAGCTATAAGAAATAATAAGAATTTTTAATGTGTGGCCAATGTGGTCGATAACCAATGTTTTTAACGTAGTCGGATACCTTAAGTATGCATATCAGTTATTCTTAAGAAATGAGAAAATTTATGTTTATGTTAATTACATTTAGCATAGGGTTTTCTTAACATGACTAATGTGACCGAATAAATCTGACGTAAAAAAAGGAATAAGTAATAGTAAAAATAAAATTATTTTATTGCATATTTAACTTTTTCTTTAAAGTTTTTATGATAAGTTACTGAAAGATGTGTACAAGAGGTGTTATTCAGTTAACATCTGATCTAAATGTTACATATGTAACTAATGAAAATTATTCAGTTAAAATTTTTATACACAATTTTAGAAAGCTAACAAGGTTTTTTGAGAAAAAAATCTATATTCCGTTACACTTTTTAGATATAAATATATGGAAATCTCAAAAATTTTGTTTCACCTTGCTTTCTAACAGTTTATTTCGTCCAGGATAAAAAAAAACATGAAATAAAACATAAAATTAAGGATTCCAGAACTTGATATTAATCATTGTTCGATATCGGTAGATTACTATGCATACCAATTTTTAAAAAATATTTTTTTGGATTATTCCTAAAGTATTTTTCATGTCCGCATCGTATCGGACTGTACTAGAATGCATCGAGGTGATCCTCAAGAAAGTTTTGGTCAATTTTGTTCTGAACATATCAAATGTTTAGGAATGTCCTTTGCAAAGTGTTCAGATACGGAAAGATTAGCATTAAAAAAATTTTAATTTTATTTTATCAGGGATCTTGAATAAGACTAAACTATATTTATTTAAGACATATTTTGAATCAGTTTAGACCAAGGATTATCGAAGTAAGTAAATATAAAGAAACTTAGCACCTAGGAAGGAATTTTTTTAAAAAAATCTAATTAAAATTTAGGTCAGATTTTGAAGTTCTTCTTCTCATAAATTCCATTTAATTAAGTATAAAATTATAATTTTAAAGGCTCAAGTTCGTGAACTTCTATGTCATTTCCCCAAACGATAACAATTTGCGGAGGTGAAGAACCAACAAATTCAAGTACTCCCCGAGCCTTAGCATGCATCGAATAACAATAATAAATACAGCTTACATTCAGCTCGCAAGACAATACTCTAAAAAAACCATATCAAACAAATATAAAAACTCAAATTGCTGATTAAACTTTATGGTTTATATTCAATAATGATTTTCGAACATTCGTTTTTCGTATCCTAGTCTCATTCTAATTTTAATACCTCTCTACATGGCATTATAAATTGAGAAAGAGGTTGAGAATTTATTGATATCTGATTTTTCAGCAACCAAGAACCTGGTCTTTTCCCTCACTATTTTATTATTTTTTATTTTAAATACCCCTTTGAAACTTTGAAGCTTAAATCCCTATAT
>JAPMOQ010001131.1:4074261-4089058 GCA_026543055.1 Argiope trifasciata | reverse complement strand
CTGCCAAAAATCGGATATCAATAAACTATTCACCGCTTCGAAATTTATAATGCCCTTCAAAACACCAAGAAAGTAAAAAAGAGGAAACGAATGAAACCAGAATTTGGGAAGAGCAATCGATCTTTTTTTTATGTATGTATGTATGTGGTTGCATATAAATTGAAAGGATTTCGACAGTAATTTGCATTTTTATATTTGTTTGCGGAACCATCGTTTTTCATGGCAATTTGGTTTGGGGATGAATGAGATTTTAAAGAGGAATACTTACTCTTTCTTTTATTTTTGAAAAATTTTCCTAACGCATGGATTATGAATTTTCGAAGATTAATCTCTCTTTTGCTATCCATTTTTTTTTATCAGACATTCTCAAATGTTTATTAAACTCATATCTTTTCGTAAAACAAACAGATTTTGAAATTTCTTGGATAAATTTTAACATGAGATATTTGAATTAGCTTTAAATTTCAACTGCTTTAAGGTAGGTGACTAAATTGGAAAGTCGATTTTTATTTATTTATTTACTGTGAAGTTATGATTTTTTTATCTAATTTTTTTATAGTTTAAACAGATTTCTTTGAAAAAAATTCCATTCTTTTTTCCTATATATTTTTACAAATCTTTAATGTTTTTTCCCAGCACATTTAATTCCATAGTAGAAAAAACAGTTTTAGGTTTTTTTGGATGCTGATCACGTTGTAGAATAAATCATACTAGGATTTTCAGAAATGTTGGTTATATGAACAATAGCATGTGAATTATAGTTGATATTCGAGAACATTCTATGCCCTACAACGGAAGCTTTATAGCTGGCAAGACAAGCTGAAGTCAGTTATATAATGTGTGTGCCTTAAATCAGCGATGAAGCAGTTATATTACTTCAGCAAAATGCTAGAGCTGAATGGAACTAGAGAGATAAGTGAATTTAGAATTGGAGTCAGGCTCTGAGTCGTGGCGTTTAGTATCGAAGTAGTATTGAGTAGTGTGTTCGGTAAACTGCCGATTCATTAAAATTCGACAATCGAATTGTAACGAATATGAAGCTTAGTATAGCTAATGCAAAGATATAGTGGAAAATTGCAGACGTTTGGATGTACCTTAGTAAATAATTAAGGGAATTCTCTCTTCTTGTTGAGTTCTATCTGACCTCTTTGTGCGCTGTTGTGGATGTTGATCACCGATTACTACTTGTGGACTGCTGTCTGCTGTAAGTGCAGCTGTTTATTGCTTATGTACAATTAGCATGTGATTTATCCTCTGCGTATTCGTGTTATTCTATTAATAAATATCGTTATTTGTTATTCAGACCAGTTAATTTTGTCACCCTACTATATAAATTTAAATTCATTAAAATAATTGTTATTTGTTAATATTTATTTGTTAATTGTTATTAAAATATTGTTATTTGTTAATGCGAACTATAATTTAGTTACTCCTAGAAACTGCATAATTAAATAAAACGTACATCAATTACATTTAAAATTCAATCCATTTTATTAATCACAAATTATTTATAACAGGCAAACAAAATTAAACAATTACAATAAAAAATGAAAGGATTAAAGTTTTTCTGAGATAAAAGTTACATTTCCTTCGTTTTCCAGAAATTAACATTATGCAAAAAGTTATGCATTATTCGGAATGAAAATATTTATATGTTATCAATTTAAAAGTCCCTTAGATTCCAATTTAATGAAGGATTGAATAGTATAATTGGTTACAATCAAAATTTTTAAAATGATTTACACCATTTTAATTTTAATCTATCCAAACATGTTTTCATTCTGCAGATGCCTTTTACTTAGATAAAAATTCGAATAAATTCAACTTTAATATTTCTTATTTTGATAACAATAAGCATCAACAACAGATTATTATGATATACACATTCTTGGAAGCAACATCAATTTATCTTACACATAAATCAAAAACTGAAGCGTTATTTTAAACCTTTGAAACCAAAAATATATAAAAGTAGAATTCCAATTTAATATTCTTTTAACGTTTATCAGAAAATATTGTATTCGATTATTCATACTATATCATTTCAGAGGCTTTCTTACTTACTCTCTCGCACGGCTAAACATTGGCACGGCCTCGGTAGAAGAAAAAAAGAAACACTCTCAAGAGGCAAAGAAGGTTCTTTAAAAAATATCAATAAATTCTGATCCATTCAAAATTTATAACGCTTTTCAGAACTGAAAGAAGAGATAACTGAAAAAAAAAATCTAAAGGAACTGGAATATCAAAATTAAGATCGAATTTTCGTTTGGTTGAATTTAAATCGAAAGGGTTCTCCTTTGTAATTTGCATTTTATTTTTATGTGAAAAAATATCATTTTTCATAACAATCTGCGCTGTCATACAGCAGAACGGAATTTTAAGAAAGAATATTTGTTATTTTTCTATTTTCAGAATCTTCAGCTGTATTGATTCGGATGCTTTAAAGATTAATTTTTCATTTTATATGCTGATGTTTGTATATTATGAAAGTTTTATTTTGTAGATAGAACAAACAGATTCTGAAATGGATCTAAAATGTCTCTTTTGAATTAAGTTAAATTTAATCAATTAAAGTTTCTAACCACTATAAAAAATTTAAACTGAAAATATTGTTACGAACGTGTAGTTTTTCTTTCCCTCTCTGATACTGTCATCGTAAGGATGAGAGATTTACAGTAATCTGTATTGAATAGTAAATGGGTTGTGACATCAGAGGTCTCAAGGCTTGGCGACCATTTGGCGACAAATAATTCTGATGCTAAAATAAACAAAAGTGTTCAATATTTTTCCATTCCTACTCTTAGTTCACACTCTGCCTAAATTTATATATCTTGTTCAAATTTTTAATCGTCAAGAAAATACTTTTTATTCATCCTCTCGAGTTCAAATACATTTTTTTAAACTTGTAGTGAATGACAATTGATGTTAATACAATTTTTTTTCTTTTAAATATTAATTCCTTCGTTAAATCTAATTCATTTTTAATACTTTAAATATAGTTTTAGCAGTGTGTATTGAAAACTGAAATCAACAGGCAGTAGCTCAATCGGTAAAATGCTCTGATTTAAATATTATTCTCGTGAGGGTGAATTCGAGTTCAATTCTTGCAAAAATCATCAATTTTTAATACTTAATTTTTTTTCTAATTGCTAAATAGAAAGTAACTAAAATAAAATAAAAATCTTTATTGACCTAGGTAGGAATTAAATGTCAAAAAAAAATTACTTGTTTGAAAAATTATTTGAAAATTTCGATTACTTGTTTGATATATTTTTGAATGAATATTAAGATATTATACAAAATAGTTATAACTAAGAAATCAGAAATATATTAAAAACCGAGCATTGCTCTAAAAATTATGACAACTAGTCCCTGTCTCACCAACTATTCAATAACAATTACAAAACTTTGATGGCGTTTTTATGTCATGTTACTGTTATTTTAACATTATGTTATTTGTTATGTTAAATGTTATGTTATTGTTATGTTACACATGTTATTTTATATTGAATTATAATCTCATGTTACATGTTATTTTAAATTGAATTATAATCTCATTAGAACCGAAAGCAAAATTCAAATAATCAATATCCACTTTTTACACTGTTGCATAATTCATAAAATCTGCCTGAATTTCTCCAAAATGCTGTCACAATAAAAAAAAATGTTAAAAGAAGAAGCAAGGCACAATGATATGCACATTATTCAAATCGACTCCACAGCTTTAAAATTAAAAAAAGCAAATGAAATAAAATATGTTTGAATATAATCCACATTTAATATCCCATCATTATAAGCTTAGAACGATATTTCTTTCAATTAATCATGATAAAACATCTGGGATTCTTTTTTTAATCCTTTATTTTCTTCAAAAGGCACAATATTGGCAAAGTTTCAGCAGAAAACTAGAAAGAAAACTTGTAACAAATAAGTGACTAACGAGGGAAAAAAGTAGATTCTTGTGTGGGGAAAAAAATCAGCTATCAATAAATTCTTAAGCGCTTCAAAATTTATAACGCCTCTCAGAACGCCATGGGGGTAAAAAAAAATGAGAAAAAGTACCGAAGTCAAAATTCGAACAGCGTGATCGAGCGTTTGCGTGACTGAATATAAATCGAAAGGATTTCCTCAATCATTTGCATTTTTATATTTGTGTAGGAAACCGACGTTTTTCATATCAATCTGTGTTGTCGAAAGTTCTAAACGGAGCTTCAAAGATCGATATTATTTTTTTTTTATTTTTTCTCAAAATTTATGTATATTGATTCCATGTCTGACAGATTGATCTCTCACACTTTCAATAGTTTTCTTATCTGAAAAAAGTACGCAACCTCAATTTTATTTGTCTTTGCTGGGTTGACACACTAAAATAGACCTTTTAATTTCGTCTGTGTGGGGATATGGATTGATTCCTTCACTTAAATGTTCAGAGCTTCAAGAAATGCTACGACATTTAAACACATTAAGTACTGCCTACGAGATTACTCGTTTTTAGGCCGAGCATTGTGGATGAATCGCAGGATATATCGTTTTCATGTTTGTTTGGCTAAATCGAGGTATACCCAGCCAGAAGCGAATATGTAACACATTAAGAATCACAAAAAAAAAATTGCAACGCATACGCCTGGGACATAACGTTTTTAGACAAACTTGTACATTCTAAAATAATCCTTTGTTGTTTATGAAGCATTAGCATACGGGACACGCAACAGGAGAAAATTAGTGAGCAGTCAGGAATAGATGAGACACAAAACACGAGAAGATTCGTAAGCGGTTCTTAACATCTTAAAATAAGATACTGCTAAAAATCATGCAGAGCATCATTGAAGAAAGGAATATGCTTTATCAAATATCAGATTCAAAAGCATTATTTAATAAAATATGTATAAATATTTAAGAATACTTTATGCAAATAAAATACCAAATGCAAATTAAAAATCTGCTTGTATGCATTTTATGGCTTGACAAACGTGCTTTTAGTGTGCTTGCACCTGTATAACAGAAACGTATCCTAAATCTTTCTCACATACTCCCGAATTAATGTCTTATCACCTTTTCCTCACATAAAAGTATGTATCCTCGGGAAGGCCACATATATCTTGCATAGCTTGGCACTAGCGAACAGTGGTTACAAAATTTAGCTTTTGGGGGTATCTATCAATTTTTCGAATTCATCATGTGGTAATGTATTTTGAACCTTTTTGTGGACCGAATGAAACCAAAATTAGACACTCAACTACTCCCTATGTAATACTCATACTTAGCTCAAAAGGCAACATATCGAATTTCGTACATTTAAATCATTATATTTGTGTCTTATTGCATTTATATAAATGGAAAAGTACCTATCAAAAGACGGTAAGAAGTTAAACAAGTTTGATTTGAAATTTAATAATATTCTATATTTTAGATGTTAAACCTAAGCACCAAATTTTATTAATCTGAACTATTACGTTTTGGAGTTATCGAGTTCGTTTGTAATTGAACTATTAAACAACAGATTTCTTATTAAGAGATTTCATTCGAAATTTGACCGAAATGTACAAATTTGTTGCAAAGATTGATACCAAATTTCAGCCGCCTAACTCAAAGAATTGTAAAGATTGGTGATAGTTGGGATCGAACTTGCGATCTTCGGGTTCGTAGCCAGAAAACATGACCACTAAACTAAAAGTGATTACTCAATTTTGAGGATGTTATCTAGCTTATAAAGCTTCCACCACAACACTCCTTCTGTGAGAGAAGAGGCAAAGGATATTTTGTTGTTCTTTAATGGGGATCTTATTGTCTGTTGAATTTTTAACACATCTTACCCATTTTTTTGTTTGGCTGATTATTTGTCAGCTTCATTTTTTATTTATTTTATTGGCTGATTATTTAAAGCCATTTTTATTGGCTGATTATTTATCGCCTTTTTAATTTATTGACTGATTATTTATTAGTCTTTTTTATTTGCTGATTATTTATCAGCTTTTTGGGGGGGTAGAGGGTGCCACTACAGCTGCATGGAGGTTGCGTGTTTATTTATTTCCATCGTCCTAGGTCAGTGGTGGGGAAACTTTTTTTAAGACGGGCCATTTGTAGTAACTGGACGATCGTAGCGGGCCAAAGAATAATGCTTAATCGTTAAAAATTTTATGTGTTCTATAAACATATACATATATTATTCCATGCACTTATTATTTTAATAGTAAAAAAGAAAAAGGTAAGAAAATTATAAGCACAAAATATAAAATGAATTTAGTGTAGTTCTTGATGTGAAGTATTATCACTTTATTTTCTGGTGGCATTACTGGTTGATGGTGCATGAGAAAAATGAAATTGAGACTGTTTTATCAAAATTTCATCATAGTCCGGTTCCATTCGCCAAGCAGAAATTCTTAAAACTGATGAAAGGTGCTCATCCGTAATTCTGTTTCTTAAAGAAGTTTTCCTAAGCTTCATTGTTGAAAAGATTTGTTCGCATATATAAGATGAGCCGAACATTGTCATTATCTTCATTGCATGAGTAATTAGATTTGGGAAATTATCTGGATTTAAATTTTTATAAAATTCTAGTAATGGTACTGTATGAAAAGTTTGTTTCAGGAGAGTATTACAGTTCAGTTCTATTAACTCAAGTTGAAATTTTTCATCAACTTCTTCGTAATTAACATTGAATGGGGTCGCAAAAATACTAAACTCTGGTTCCATTTTTCTAAAGTCCTGAAATCTCCTTTCAAATTCTGAAGATATTTTTCTCAAATTAATTTCGTATTTTTTAATCTTATTGTTTGATATTGTGAATTTTAGAGATTGTATTCTTGGAAAATGAGAAAAATCAGATTTAGAGATCTGATTAGCAAATAATAATAACTGTAATTTGAAACTCTTCAGGTACTGCCAAATATCGGGAAGAAACTGTTTTTCCCTTGCAATTTGAGATTAAGTTGATTCATGTGTACGATGAGGTCTGTGAAAAAAGCGAAATCAGAAAGCCACGTTTCGTTTTCTAAGACGTCAAATTGATTATAAAGGTCTTTATCAAGAAGAAAATTCACAATATCGTCTTTTAAATCCCAAATTCTTTCAAATACTTTTCCAGCACTTAACCAACGAACTTTTGAATAATACAGGATATCGGTAGCATGTACGGACTCCTAATACTGTTGAAACTGGCGATGTAATAATCTTCTGGAACGAATCATATTTACTAGTTTTACAACAATATTAAGTATATGGTCAATATCTAAAGCCGATTTACAGAGAGCATCCTGATGTATAAGGCGATGCAAAAAAAACAAAATCATTTTCCGGTTACTTAGAATTAAATTTCCCAACAAATCCTTGATTGATTCCAACCATATTAGGAGCACCATCTGTAGTTACATTACATAACTTATCAATAGATAAACGAAGTTTATCGATGCGATTTTCAAATTCACAAAATATATTGGCACCAGTCGTTGTTCCTTTCATTGACTGCAGCCCTGCAAGTAATTTCAAAGTGGGCGTTGATTCCTCTTACAAATATGAGTAACTGCGCAGTATCGCTGATATCTGTACTTTCATCCATGGTAATTGAATAAAAAATAAATTTTTGAGTTTTTGTAGTCAGTTGTGAAATTAGATTTTTATCAATATTTTCAATTCTGGGATTGTTCGGGAATTGGAGTTTTGCGGTTCTTTCGGAAAAACAGAACAATGAATCGAAAATGCGAGACTGTCTGGAAGTTTCGAGCGAAGAGGAGTCAGCTGTTTGGATCGGATGGATTTTTCCAGAATACTATTGTGTTTTGAATATTGCCGCAGGTAGTTTTTATGCGGGTCGTCACATTACGAAATAAGAATGCGTTCAAACATGCTCACGACGGCACTCTTAAACGGGTCGGATTAAACCTTTCCGCGGGCCGGACTTGGCCCGCGGGCCGTAGTTTCCCCATCACTGTCCTAGGTCACCAATGTTACAATTTGGAGTTAGCTAGGATCGAACTCGGAACCTTTGGGGTCGTAGCCAGATAACATGACCACAAGACTAAAAGTGATCACTCAATGTTGATTAATGAGAATGTTTGAATTTGAAATAATTCAACAAAAGGTTCGAATTATCTTTGTCGCAGATTGACATAATGACAAAAATAAATGTGTTTTTCGAATTCGGGTATCAGAAATGCGGAGATTGTCAAAACACTTCAGTCTGAATTTTGGAACGAATAGTATATTCTCTTCAATGCTGATGTTATTGATGATGATGTTGGGTCATTGTTTCCAAGGAAAGGGGGCAGTAGTTTCTGAGCACTTGAAGGCAGAAATCTGACTTCTAGCTGAAATGAAGAGGAAACACATTCGCTTGCATGGGACCTTTTGTCAGGAGGCTGGGACATTCATGCATTCCTCAGATAACATAGAAGAATCACCCGAACCTGGATTCAAATCTCGGACACCCAGATTACGGGAAAGACACGCTAGTCCTATACCAGGACGATGACAGTGCTGATATTAAAGCTGTGCACTGATTTTTTTTGTCTAGCCTCCTTCGTTTAGCAGTCATCGTGTTAATTTATATTTGAATAACTGGGCAGACAGAGTTTCTCTAGACGGAATTTGCACAAAATTTGTTAGATTTATACAACTTTGATGTAAAGAGCGTGCACCGAATTTCATTCTTCTAGTTCAAAGGCGTTTCTGAATTGCCTTTGCCACCGACAGCAGGCAAGCGTTGCCCCAAAAAAATGAGATTTTCTAACTCAGGGTAGTCTAAAACATGTATATTCATTGAAATCTTGAGTTTGAATTTTTTTGATGATAACTATACTTTCTCTATATACCGTAAACGAAAATATAAAAATTTCAAATAATGTTTAGAAATTTAAATGGCTCTTAATTTTTATTATAATAAATTAGAGAACAAAGCTCTTGTAATAAATTAAGGGAATACATAAGATTAGATTTTTCTGAAGACTCCTCAAACATTTCGTAATCCGAAACTGTGAGGTTACAAAGCAGTTAACTAGTTTGCCTGTAGGCAAATTCTATCTGCACACAGCACATAAATGCTCCTTCCATGACAGAGGATCTCGAAATCGAATTGATACCAGTAGAACTTCATTTTAATAATGCTTTAGGTCAAATCAGGCACACAATCATGGGGAGTGCTGGAATTTCAATCGATTAGGCAGAGAAATGGCTGATGAGATGGATAGGGAGTAATTTATAATGAGATGCAAGGGATTAAACTAATGTTCTAGAAAAGATAACAGAATTTGAGAACCCACAGAATAATTTCCTTGCTAATTCTTATTCTTAATTAAGTGTTACATGATTGTTGCGAAAGTGCAATTCTGGATTATCTCTGTAACTTAAGATTAATGAAGGATTTCATAAGATCCTCAGATTGATCAGAGGACGATATAGATTAATTCAGATTTTAACAATGTAGTCTTTTTATTCCTTAACCATTTCTGGAAGGAAAAGTTTGTAGTAGTTTGGTATGTTTAGAATTTTGTTAAATATTGTTCACAATTCAGGGTTCTTCCAGCTTGTTAGCCTATCAAGAAACAGTCTTTTAAAAATCTAAAATATTTATTCCAGAAAATTCCAACTGGTGACGACTTTTATTAGATTAATTCAGATTTTCAAAATGTAGTCATTTTATTCCTTAACCATTTCTGGAAGGAAAAGTTTGTAGTAGTTTGGTGCTAGAATTGTATTAAGAATTATTGTTATAATTGTAAAAAGGCTTGATATTTCAGTATGCTTAGAATTTTGTTAAATATTGTTGACAATTCGGGTTCTTCCAGCTTGTTAATCCATCAAGAAAAAGCCTTTTTAAAGTATTCCATATGTATTTAATATGTATAGAATATTTAATATTATATATGTATATGTATATAATATTTAATATAATATATTTATGTATATAATATTTAATATGTATTCCAGAAAATTCCAACTGGTGACGACTTTTATTAACACGATGAAGCAAATACACACACACTAATACACTGACGAATATGTGCAATACACAGCAGCATACTACAGCAAACAGTCACTCAAAGAAGTAAACGGTAGAAGTAAAAACCAGAGCACACCAAGAGGACTGATAGAACTCAGCAGGAGGAGGAAATCTACATAGCTATACTCAACGGTCTCTCCAAATGCCTGCAATTCTTTACTGTTTCCGCGCTTTAGCTGAATGAAACTGCCGATTCATTACTCAACACACGCCTTGATGTTGCTTCTACAATAAATATCAGAATTTGGCAAACCGCTGAGTTCTCCAAACACTTGCGCTTCGCTGGACTGATGCAACTATTCGTTGTTGACTCACTATTGAAATTTTCTGGCGACTCTTTCCAGAATTGTCTTCTACCCAGACTACTAACCTTTTGTAGCTCTCGGAGAAGAGAAGTGTCTAGAACAATCAGGGGAGCCTCGATTCATATTGGCTCTATTGACAAAGTTCTTTAAAATTTCAATAATATTTCTTTCACCAAATTTGCCTAATTTTTCACCAAATCACCAAATTGTTGTCAAGTTCTGGGATCACTTGATTCGACATCCGATCAGCATCCAACAGAGCTCACCATAAAATGGTCTTTCAAAGATTCAATTAACCGTGTTGGGAGGCAGAATTATAGATTTTAAACAATATTGGGGCGATTTACTAAAGTCATAGAATGACAATTTAAATGCAGCAGTTCATAAGTCTAGTGATTTATAAAATCGAGATTAATCGTAATAACAGAAATTGACTTTCTTGCTCTAATTTAACGAATGAGAATGTTTAATTAAAAACATTCATATTGTTGCATTAATCAAAGAACAAAAATGAATTAACGTTTCCAGGGAATAAAAAAAATTATTTGTATTCATAATTTATATTGAATACTTTGTTTGTCACTGGTAATTTAAAAAAATTAAGTAAAATTTTATGATTTTACTTTTAGTACAATATTTTCTGCCCTTTGCACTGATAACCCTATCCCCATTGTCAGATATTATAAAATTCTTATTGTATACTGAAGTATAATCAATTTGTAATTACCTAATACATAGTAGCCAATAAAAATAATTTAATATACCCTTACTATATGTTATAATATTATTGAGACACTGATCAAAGGCTGTTTTGCTGTGATCTGTTGCATGATAAAAATTCATGATGTGACAGAAAGGGCGCCCAAATTTTAATTCTGTCTGAGTTGACTATTAAAATCAATAAATCATGCCAATTTAGTTAAAAATACATGTAATGACATTAAAGGACATGATTTACAAGGGCACAAAACTATTTAGGACAATAACATTTAACATATATGTATTAAAATAATACTCGGGGAATACATCATGATTTAAGCTCACTTCCAAGACATGTACTGATTGTTCATGGCAACGGCCGATAGAGGACCGAGGAAAAACAGTTACAGTTACAATGATAAATTTTAGTTAGTGTATTGAAGTTGACAAAAGGGTTACTGTTTATCAAGGCCTACTTTCCCTATTCGCATATCCTTCCCCAGTGACACCTCGAAATGAATACTAGAAGCTTCCAATATGTTGGAGAGTTTTCGCCAGCCTGGAGGGTACCCAAAAAAGCGGGAGTCTGACTCATCTCATTGATGACAGGACGCACTTCCGTAGGGAATAATTGTACCGCGGCCCGGTGATGGCCCGTAGGAGTCAACCACAGTTCCTGAAAGTGTTGCTGCTGTGGAGGTCAGGTCACTGAATTTGTTTCATCCGTGTGCCTTCAAAGAAGGTCGGAGAGTCAGTGATATGAGTTTTTCTATTAGCACATGGTATTTCTATTATGTTGTTGTATATTTTGAATGCCGTACAACATAGTGAGGACTTCACAGTAGTAATATTGGTAATTTGCACAAATGCAGTTGGCTTATATAACAGAACCAATGTAGATTTTTTAAATTATAATGCAGCAATTGCAGTATCTCATTTTCTTCTCCTTTGGAAACTAGATGGAGATGTCTGAATAGGTACGCATACGTAATGAATTGGGATTGTAATTATAATGATATGAGATGCTGTTCTGTTAAGAGACGCGCGCGTTTACGTTATGTCTTACATCTTTTGTGTGAAATGTAATTACGTTCTCGAAATCATGAATTCTCTTGATTCCACCGCATGGATCGGGGCCGCGGTGGCCTGGTGATAAGATCTCGGGTTCGAAACCGGAGGGTTTCAGGTTCCAGACTCACTTCTACCGAAGAACCGACGAGTGAGGGGGTCTCTTGCACGTTAAATCTGTCCCACCAAATGTTCTCCCGCTGGTGTGGTGGGGCGTGGAGAGGGGGTTGCCAGTTCAGGTGTCGTCCTCGTCATCTGATCGTGCTTCAAAATTAAGAGGTCCGTCCAAAAATGGTCCTCGTGTGGCTTTAAAACGGGACTTTAATATAATCAAACGAAAACTAAATTAAACTAAAACCGCATGGATCTTAATGATCTTCATTTCACCACAGTAAGAATTGACAGTCAGCTCCTGTCACATTATTTCAAAAATGTTTGAGAAGCATTCATAATTATTTTTAATCTTCTTATTCAGGAAAAAAATTGTTACATTAAGTAAATTTTGTTGTTGTGAAGTGCTTCTTCCTACCTACTAAAACTATTCTCAAAGTTCAAAGAAGGAAAATCTTTGTTTTTATTTCTTATAAGGCAGTTTTTTTTAAAGAAATTTTAAATTTAACAAACAAGGACATGTATTGCCTCGTCGAGACAGACATGGCCGAAAATTTAATACTGAACGCGCTTTTGACAAGTATGTCAAAGCAATATTTTTCTCTCCTTGTATAAGTGGAAAATGTAAAAATCCAATATTTGCAGCAGCAAACTTTTCCAGATTTAACGCATTTGACAGGAAATGTCGGAAATTGCGAAAAAATAAAAGTCGGAACAAGTTAAAGAACATCGGCAAAGTAAAATAGTAAAAAAAAAAGTTCTTTCTTCTTTTTCCAACAGCGGCACACAAGTTTTGCGAGCTACTAAAGAGATAATGTTTTCGTTCAACTTGGCACATTTTTTTATACCTCCGGTACAAATCTTCTTTGACTTTTATTTTTCTTTCAACATTTGGCTCTAAACGTCAGAGAAGATGAAATTAGGATATTGAGCAGATGAGCGTCGAAAACTTAAGTGTAGACGTTTTTTTCATCCAAAGAAGAATCTATCTCTTTTAAGATCAGAAGTTTATATTTCTTTTTGGTTTGATTTCCAGAAGAGTTTTGTTGAATTTAGAGAATCAAAGTGAGTATTTCTTGTTAATGGGTTTCTTGAATTTTTGAAACATAGTTTTGTATCGTTTGAAATTGTAAGAAAAAAATTCCTATCCAGCTCTCACTAAGACTCGAATTTTATATTTTTATATTCTTGAATATGTAGCATGTAGTTTCTCCATGTTTGAGACCTAAATGAGTTCGAAAAACACATATTTGAAAATTTCCTCCTGTCGATATGTGACAAATATAATTGAAAAAAACTTTGAGCTGAACGCTTAAGGTATCCGACTACGTTAAAAATTTCGGTTATTAGTCACATTGACGAATTTTTTTTTATTGTTATTTCTTGTAATTCAGACTTCCCACTCTCTAAAACAGTTCAACATTTTTAGGAAAAGGAAGGTCTGACATATCATTTTTTTCAGTTAAAATTTGTCTTTAGCTTTAATTTTTTCAAAATTAGAATTTTCATAAAAATTCTTCACCGTTAACATGGTATCTCAAAAATTAATAGAGGCATTGACATGAACATTTTAGCGTGTGTTTTAAATGATGTGGGCAATGAAATGAACCAAAAGTTTTAGTGTCGTTCAAATACTTTTGGTGTTTTTAGAAAAATTAAGCTGTCAATTTGTGGAAAAATTGCACATATACCTATATTTTCAGCCATAACGTTTGCATCTCAAGATTTTTCTTAGATTTTGGTTCATTTCATTCCTCATTGTAGTCTATAACTTGTGTTCAAAGAAAAATAGGATTACAATTTTGTGTAGAGTGTTAGCCGTTTTGGTTAAATTTCATTAAAATTTACTAGAAATGCTCCTTTTTCTCAAAATATATTTTGTTTTCAAACAATTTTTTTGCATGTATAGTATTTTATATTATAATTTAAAATACATCTAAAAACCATAGTTTAAAATAGTTTTTTTAAATCCAATTTATTTTTTTTCCTTCGAACTTAGTCGGATACCTTAAAAACTGATATACAGACTTAAAACCAAACTTGCAGATTTCTATCAAAATTTAAGTAAAATCAGTTCAAAGAAAGTCTGTCTGTTTGGCGGATCGTATATAAATTAACTTGATAGTTACTAGAAAAATAAGGGAAAGCTAGATAAACAAATTTTGTTGATAAATTTACTGAAACTCTTTGACCCGCATGTCTGAAACCTGGTATACTATCTGTTCATTCAATATGTAAATTTCTATTAAACTTTGTGCAAAATCCCTCAAGAATAAATCCATCTGTTTGACTATTTTAATATACTATAAGCACAAAACAAAGATAGCTAAATGCATTAATTTTGAGTCTGAGATTTAACATCTATCGTATGAATAGTTGTCAAGTTTTGTGCGCAATCTAAAAGTTTGTATATTGTTTTTAGATATGTACTTTCAGAAACATATAAATGCAATGTACCGAATTTATTAGTTTTTAAAATTTATTTGTGACTTCCAAGTGCCGTTTTGTGTCAAATTTTTACTTCAGGTGGTTTAGAACAACGTGCCCAAAACACAAATTCTATTTTTGGATACTATTAACCCTCAAGAGAAGCACTATCGCTGCTGCGCGATCCAGAAGC
>JAPMOQ010001131.1:4062606-4073861 GCA_026543055.1 Argiope trifasciata | reverse complement strand
ATTTACACCTGGGTATCCCATACCCAGTGCTTCTCTTGAGGGTTAATGCTTGCCAGGGAGTAATCGCCATAACACCCTCCATATTTGAGTAAAAATGCTAAATTGAGTAATTCCTCCGATAAATTGAATAAAAATGCTAAATTCAAGCTTAGAGTTAATATTTTGTAATAAATACATCTCAGTGGGAAGTAAGGCTTTTCCAGTTAGGATACCTGTAAGAATATATGTAGAAAAACATTTGAGAAACCACTCCCGTTGGAGTTTTAAAAATGAAACTGATTGGTAAATTATTTTCTATATCTTTGAATAGTAAGTTTTGACTTTATATTTACCCACAGACTACCGACAAGAAACTCTTGTCATGAAAATTAAGTAAATCTAAATTTCAAATCTAATCTAGAACTCTCATCTTTGCAACGGCAACTCCGCAACACTTAATTTATAACGTAAACACTCGTGCGAGGAAGTTATTTTTCGTGCTACCGCACTTATCATTCTTTAACGGAATCAAATTAACTCGCTGTCGCTCATTATAAATTATCTCTGATCTTAACTCGTGACCAAAGCACCTTTATTTAGTAGCTACGATCAGAAATTGATCCTGTTTCTCAAACTCGCTACGACGTGATGTGGCTCACAGTGTGATATTATATTCCGATTCCCTATCAGTTTTACAAGCCATACAGTCCTCTCACAATTGTAATAAGGTAAGAGGGACAATAAAAGAAAAGATAAAAATTGTTAAAATTAACAAGTCGATTGAGTTGAATTTTATTAAGGTACATATATGGTAATGAAAGGATGGATCACAATGCGAAATTGGCGACTAAGAAAGATAATATTGATATTATTGTCCTCAAATCAAATGGTGTTTTAAAAGGGGAATTGAGATAAGAAATAAAACTATAATGGTTTGACAGATGGTCAAAAAGAAAGAGTCACTTTCGACTTTATTCCTAATCCGGAAATTAAAATAAGAAGATACCATCCACTTATAATACAAATAATATCTGGACATGGGAGATTTCCGGCATATTTCCAAAGTTTTGGAAGAACGCGGGAAAATAAATGCATTTATGGAGAAATTCGTACGGTTTACCTCTATTTAATGGAATGTATGGAGATCTCAGAGTTAAAGAAGGACCTGAAGATTGTCAATAATGATTTAAGTACAGTACTGATGGTACCATGTCACCTCAAAACGCTGAAGGATATGATGTTAAAGATTGATAGTTTCCTTCCAACTGTTTGAGAGAGTGCAGATGTGGGGAAAGACAGCTATTTACTACCCCGAAAGTAATGTTAGTTTGACTGTTCGGTCATTGTAAGGTTGGACAATTCTTATTCAGCAGTCGACCACAACAAATTCTGTCGATACTGCTACGTTCAGTGGTGGCGGGGCGGTCTGCTGTATGCAAAAAGAAGTGTGCTATTATAAAATTGAAGTTTCATAGAACATGAAATGTATACAATGCAGTACTATAAACTGTTGAAATATCTGAAAAATATTGTATTATATATTATAAAACAGCACCTGGAAAGACAAGTTTCACTTGGCATATTTTCTTTTTGAAAAACCATGTTTCTTCGAAGAAAATATTTAGATAAGAATCACATACTGATTACATATAAATCTTTTTCAATGATGATGATGATGATTAACACACGATAAGGGAAAAAAGTGGCTTCTTCTTTTACTTTGAGGGTATAAACCCCTGAGCCCCCGAAGGCAGAAGTCTGAGTTTAGTTTAGTTTAGTTTAGCTATATTAACGCCCCGCTTAAAGTCTCACGAGGGCTATTTTGGAACGGACCTCTTCATTTTGAACCAAAATCAGATGACGAGAATGACACCTGAACTGGCACACCCCTCTCCACACCACAAGAGCGGGAGGATGTTTGGCCTGACATATTTAATGTGCAAGAGACCCCCTATCACGTCGGTTCTCCGGTGGAATCGAGTCTGGAACCTAAAATTCTTTGGTTCCGAAGCCGTGACCTTACCACCAGGACATCGAGGCCCCGGCAGAAAACTGACTTCTAGCTCAAATGAAGATGACGCGCACACACAATTCGCTTGCACATACCATTTTTACGGGGAGGAAGCTCATTCCTATATGCCGCTGATAAAAAACGAGGGAAAAACAACCATGCCTGAACCAGGACTCGAACCCGGAAAACCTAGATCACCGGGGAAGACACACTACCCCTAAGGCAGGATGCATACAATATTATTCAATGTTATATTTTTAAATTTAAAAAAAATCATAAATTCTCTTTGTTTCGAATAATGTGTTTAAACTACCTGCTATAATGCTGGAGTTTATTGATTTTACCATTTATTAATCATTACTTATATTTTTGAACTTTTTTCATGGTAAAATCGAGTTTTAACATAATACAAGTACCACAAAAAATTTACCAGATAGCGAAGTTGGTCATTATAAGTAGTAATTATAAAATAGTAAGCTCTAATATTTAGTTATAAAATATTTTTTTTTATTTTTGTATAAAATCACGTTTGTTTATTTTTATAGGAAAGACACATATAAATTAACTTAAAAAGCAATACTTATCTCAAAATAAAATTTGATCCAATACGTTATATATTTTCGAGATACATGAAATAAGTTTAATATTACATTAGAATTGCTAGTTTAAAGTTATAAGATTGAACCAAATGAAATTTAAACTATGAAATGCTATTAATTTTTGAAATGCTTAAAACATGAATAATTGAAGAGCATAAAATAATTATGAAAGATAATAAAATAAAATAAAAAGAATGAAACATTGGCAAACATAACAAAGTACTACATAATCTTTGAAGTACTTTTTCTTCTTGCATACAGCCGACCACCCCGCCATCAATGAACGTAGCAGTATCGACAGGATTTTTTTGTGGTCGACTGCTAATCTTTGAACTAGTATAAATTAGTCGAGTATATGAAGGCAAGCATTAATTCTCTATTAACTATTAAAATATGGACCACAAATTATGAAATTATACATACATAATATATATATATATATATATATATATATATATATATATGTTACTGTGAGAGACCGAAATTGGAGAATGTTGACATACGCTGGTGAATGTCAACACATACCAAAAACGTTGGTGAAAGACCGTACAATTGATTACATTTCTTGCACTTTCGGACCATCGCCGGTATATGTCGACAATCACAGACAAGCTTTGGTGGAATTTGAAAAGATTATTAAAGAGCTCGAAAAGGAGATAACAGAAGGCAACGTCAACAAAGAGATGCGGCCTAGAGCACGTTGTGTTTTGCTGGAACACAAGGTCAACAGAAATATTGAGATAAGAAAATGCAAATCTGCATTTCTCCTCTCCGGATACGGAGAGATGAAACGCATATTCAAGATTCACCATTAGTGCATTGTGGATGTCGACATTTGCCGGTGTAAGTGAGAAATGAGGATATCTAGCAAATATTTCGGACATACACCAAGCGACTACGTGAATGTTGGCATTCACCAGCGAATGTCGACATTCTCCAGATTTCGGACTTTCACGGTAACATATATATATATATATATATATATATATATATACAATTATGGAAAAAAAATCTCAAACTTTCAACTGTGGGTGTGTTTATTGAAAAAAGTCCATCAGATGCTATAACAAATTATAACGCTTAATACTACACGAATATGAAGTAACAAAGATAATGAAATAGAGCTGAAGCTACATTAGAACAAAACTTGTAGTAGTACACCAAATAGTTAATAAACAACTGTAACAACACAAAATATTGAAAAATCAAACATAGCCCACTAAAAACCTGAAATTCAATTAATCTTAAGGTGGTATTTCTCCTAGACAGCAAAATACTGTCTCAGCAAGTCAACGCAACCCACGACTTTCAGACACTACCAATTACATATTTCTGAGGGCTAAAATTAGTCTCTTTCCCCACTTTAGATAGGTCGAACTTTCTAATGCATATTTGAAGAATACTTTTACTTTTTTCGTCACAAAATTTAGCCGCCATACGAGATATCTCAACGGTAGTGTTGAAAATCTTAAAGCTTGGAGGAGCTTGATCCCTGTGATCTCTCCTTTCATATGTTTCTAAATGTCAACAACAAAAGTATTTCAATCAAATATCAGAAAATGAATCAATGGAAAAATAAATAAACAGAAAATATGAATTTCACAATTCAACTCCTAATATGAATTGAAAAAGATGAATCAATATTCGAAAATATTAAACTCATATCAATTTTTTTAAGAAAACAAAACATTAATTATAATAATTCCATAACTTTTGACGTTAATAGCATTAAGTCTGCTACTATCAATTATATTTCAGTCACTCAAGCAATAAAGTTAGGTTAGGAACTACCATACTCGACCATTTTCAGCAACAACCAATTATAAATCTCTTATCCTATGTTGAAAGCGACACAATGTCTTTATTGATGCTATAAATCCACATTTGATATAATTTATAACATTCTCAATCTAACAAGTTCAAATCCTCTATATGATTCTCATTTATCGATATAATAAAGGTACTCGGTTACTTCGACTATAATACTGTACTAATTATTTTATTTCGTCTCCAGGATTCAAATAAAACCCAATTTAATAATTTAAGAAATACTTTAAAATTTTCTTCATAGGTTAATAGATTATTGTCATCGATTTCGTATATTTTTTTGTTGCAAATAAACTAAGGCAGCCTTCACGCGAGACCAACTGTTGCAAGCAATAAAAAGTCATGAATACCTCAGGAATATCACGTGACAATTGCAAATGATTGTCTCATAGGGAAAATCATTTGCCATTGTCCCGTTGCAGTCATATGATCTACCTGAAGTAGGTGTGACCTTCTACTGAGTGCAATATTTGGCCTCCTATGAACGCTACTTTATGGATGCGTACTAATGTATTCCTTCTTAAGATGCAAGGTTCCTTCGTTTAGTATTCATTCTCAGTTTCATTATACGGAAACAAAAATATAGCTAAATTTAATTAAAAAATGTAAGAGAATTCCAAAACATTTCTAAACATGTTAACATGAAACTTTTAATGAAAGATACCTTCCAAAATGACCATAGAGGGAAAAGTTTCAAACATGAACACTGCTCATTGGTTAGAAATATTTTTTTTAGGGGGAAAAGGCTGGCATATGGAAAAAGATCGGTATTTCTGGCACGCTAATTCTTATTGCATACAGGTGAGTGTAGAGTATTTTCGGCGTGGTTTCTGGGTAACGTATTGCCATTCATAGTTTGAATCCAAAGCAAAAGATTATTCTTTTTAAAAAACTTTTGTGGGTGTGTTTCTGTTTTTTTTTTTTTAATTTAGTATGGCAATCTGATTTAAAGATTATTTTCGCGAAAAATATTGAACTCTTGAAATACAAATATTAACTTTAGCCATTTTAGTAAAACCCCGTGACATTAATGTAGCTACGCTGATAACTATTAATGATCAATCTTAGTACATCCAAATTGATTAATTGATCTTAACATATAATACAAGTTTATTTTCTATTAAACCACGAAATAAATATATCAAAATATCTAACCATAATTAAAAATTATTAAATATCTGAGTTAAGTTATCAATATTCTCAGTAGGAAAATTAATGCAGAGCAATGCGTTTTTTTTTAATTATGGAGCAACTGAGAACACCAGAAGCTCAAAGCTTATCTTTGACCCTTATTATCCTATAAAAGAAGATTGAAATGCAAAAGAGGAAAACTTATTAAATGCCTATGTGCATGCCATATCGAGGCATGAGCAAAAGTTTTATATTGAACGCTTTTCTGACAAGTGTCGAAGGGATGTGATTTTTTTTCTGTTTATATCAAAAAATGAAACCATAAAAACAATTCCGAATAGTAGACTTATCCAAATTTAATGCATTGACGGAAGAAAAAGAAGTCTTCAAAGATGACTTAAAACAACGTTAACGAAAAAACGAAGAAAATGTCTTTCTCATTTATATTGAATACACATACTCTCATTTAAATTTAGTAGAAATATTCTTATTCTTAAAATTTCAGAAATTAGCCGATAATGAATTTGGTGAATGCATTTCAAAATGTAAACAGACACCTATTTTTAAAAAGTTCTGTCCTATATTATTGACAAATAAGTATTCCATGAAAATTTTCAGTGGAAGAATTAGTACATAGCAACTCTTACTTTTTAATGGTGGAGCTACTGTAGAAGAACATAATTTCAAAGATAATGAGCTTACTTTTTATGGTAAGTTTTCTTTTTAAAAAGATCATCGAAATACAAAAGAAATGAAAATTATTATATTCTGAGATAGCACATGCCTCATCGAGGCATGTGCGAAAATTTTATACTGAACAAATTTCAGTCAAGTGTCGAAAGGACGTGCTTTTTTCTGTACATATCAAAAATGAAACAAAAAAATTCTTTTAGAAGAGTACAATTTCCCAAAGTTAATGCATGTGGCAGAAGAAGAAGAAAGCTTCAAAAATAAAACAAAAACAAAAAAAGACAATAAACTTAAGAGAGCATGAGGCGTAAAATAAAAGAAAATGTCTTTCTTCTATTACTAAAAATAGCGGCAAGAAACCCACAAGTTCTAGAAAGCATTGGAGAACCAACGTTTTCCTTCAACTTTCCATGCTTGTCTTCCCTTTTTTCCACTTTTTTTATCCCCAGTAGAACAAATCTTTTTTGACTTTATTTTTCCATCACCATCTGGCGTTAAACGTCAGAAGAGATAGAAGACGGATATAGGCGCTATGAGGTGCGAGAACTCGAGTGAAAAGGTTGTTTCATACAAAGGAGAATCGATTTCTCTGAGATCAGGAGCTTATTTCTTTTTTTTTCTGTGGCGATAAGCTTAAAGGATGGTGAAAAATGTGATAACGTTGTCTTTTTTTGGGGGAGGAAATATTACCCATGATTTTTTAAAATATTGTTTTGCTATTTGTGCAATATTAAACAGATGGAATTTCGGGTGATGTTTTTAAATATCAACACCCATTTCTGATAAAGTGTTTTATTTTTTTTTTGGAACTAAAATCGAATTCTGTCTCATGTTCCGAATGGAAATGTTTTTAATTTCAGGTCAGTTTTCATTCTTTTTTTATATCGCCAGCCAATCATTGAAATCATAAAAATGTAGTTAAAACAAGCGAAAGTATTCTACTCTCGACTTTCTAAAAATTGAGACACTTTCTTTTAATAAGAAATAATATAAACACTTAGAATTCACTCTTTTGCTATAAGTATCTTTTCATAACGTTTAAAAATTCTTTGAACATATCATGGTCAGTCAAATTTTCGACTAAGAAGTAATAAATTAGTGAAAGATTATTATTTACCAAGTTGTCAAATATATTTCTGAAAGAGACAAATTCTATAATAATTAAATATTAGAATAATATGAATACTTTATCAAATGTAATCTTTCAGAGTTTTGTTTTTGTTTCATTATATTTAATTTGTTATAAAAATATTTATAAATAGCGAAAATGTGCTTTAATTATATTATATACAATGTTGGATGCCGGTAATCTGGAGTCATAAATAACTTATAAAACAAATATACTTGGACATTAATGCATCATGTTGTCATTTGACCACATGGATTTTTCTTTTATAACCTTCACATACCTGTTAAGGGCAACAATATGTGTTTGTAAATCTTTTTTAAATGCTTTTTGATAAACATTTATAGAAAAGATTGACATATGGAAAAAGTGATTCTAAAATTAGATTTAAACTGGATACTAAGAAAAATACCAAGATACCAATAATTACACAGTAAAAATTCTACCAAAATAATTTTTCTTTTTATTCTAAAAGATATATCAGTAAAAAAGGATTTTTCTTTTTATTGAAGAATTATATATTATTGTTTGTGTCATTGGAATATTCTTTAATTAATGTAATTATTTCGCAATCTTTAATTTATTAAACATTTCCAAATAAGAAAATTATTTTTCCTTAACCAAATTCAACTATTCAAGACACAAGTATTTTTTATAAAAAAATATAAAAAATTAATGCATTCTTGATTATTAAACTAAAAAAATTACCCAAAATGTAATATTAACGTTAAAAATACATTGAATTGGGAAATTAAACTGACAGATTTAAAGCTCCATTGCACATCAATGCATGTTGTCTAGCGCTGCAAGATATCTTAATCCGCTACTGACCAAGGGTATAAGAGTGAGAAGACAGACATTTCCAGCTGCACTTAGTTCGCAAGCATTAGTTTTGTTTTTTAACCCAATTTCCACACGTTGTTATCCTACATACTATGGTTTGTGTTTTGCAATATAAACAGAAAAACTATGAAATATTCATTTCAGAAGATTAGAACCAAATTTTAGTAACGATTTACAATGTTCTTTCAAAAAGTAATTATATGTTGAATAAAGTAACTAAATGACAATGTTAGGAAAAAAAATTAATTTCTTTCTTCTTCGTTGTGAAAGAAGAAAGAATGATTGAAATATTCGCATACACCTGACACCTAGAGAGACAATCACTTCGTGGACGTATTTGGCACAAAATTGAATGCATGTCCGCAGTTTCTTATAATAAATTGCACACCAAATTTCTCCCATCTAATTTTTTTTATATTCTAGTGCTCATATGCACACAGGTAATACTTTTTAAGGACCTTAGAAGATAATGTTTATAAATGACCTCAGAAGGTAGTGCACACAAATGCCTCCAGAATTTGTTCAAAATTAGGATGAAATCTGCAAATTTTATGTAAAGATCACATATTAAATGTCATCTATATATTTAAAATGTCATCATTTTATACGCCATATAACACAAAATCAAAAGAGCCAAAAAATGTGCTTTTAAGACTCACAGAAGTCTGAAACTGGAAATTTCTAGAATTTTTCGATAATTATAATATGTTTCTCCTTGAATATAGGGCGTCTGATTAATAAAAATTAGACAAACTCAATCATTAATGTGTTAATTAAGTTTTAAAAAATAGGTTGAAATATAAAATTAAATTAACTAAATGTTAAAAATAGCTTACTTCTAATTTGCACTGCTTGGAAACTCAAAATGGCTAAATACGCCACACATAACAATTAAATGTATAAGGAATTTAAATTAAATTAATCAATTGTTAAAAAAAACTTACCTATTTTACACTGCGTTGAAACTCAAAATTACTAAATACACCACACATAATTAATTGTATAAGGAATTTAAATTAAGTACAATAATCTCAGAAAATATTTAAGAAAATGAATGGTCACGGATATATGTATAACTAAGTTCTTATTATCAAACCGTACTCTGACACCAAATTTTCAATCCCCACTCCAACACCATCCTAATGCATTGCCACAATTAATTTCAATGTAGCCAATCAAGCTAGGAATTTCTCGACAAATTACCAGCCGTATGTTATCCTGTTCCAGCAGCAAATTACCTTGATATTTCTCGTCGTAAATTACCTCTGATCTCATCAAACGAGGGATCTTTCAATAGTGACTGCTACCTCCAATCGATTTAATTTTCGACACTCGCTCCACGATCATGTGTGACTCGCGGTGGCAGATGTTTCGAAATAAAGTCCCGCCGGCATTAATTTGACTTTGAAATTCCGTTTGACTGGCAGATCATCTCCGTGTGTATGCAGCGAATGACGTGATTAACTGGTATTTGCAACCTAGTTTCTAACAGATGCAGATTAGCGGAGAGAATATAATGCATTTTGAATTCACTTAAAACTACAAGTTAGAATTTCGCAAAGGCTGATGTTAAAATTGTTCATCATAAATAAAGAAAAAATATTGTTCAAAACTACGTATATCTATTTTCGTTTTCTTCGATATATAAGATTTTGTATCGAAATAATTACTTCCACATACTCTTGATATCTATGATTCTTGTTGCCATCTCTGTCTATACTAATAATAAAGACGAATGTGTGTGCGTGTGAGCATGTGCCTGCGTGTACTGTGTTTTACTGTCCAGATCGTTTGACCTAAAGCTATCAAATTAGGCATATATATTTAAACTTATTTCAGCAGTTGTATGGCCGAATAGAAGAAATGTTTGAAATTTAAAAACTTCGCTTTTTCCATTCTTGGAGGATTAATTGGTATAAAAACTGATTGTAAAAAATGCGTCAGTTTATATAGTGACACAAAAGCAGAAGAGAGCAAAAACATTCCCGTCTGTGGTTTTACTATTAGATTCTGATAGGAATTTCTTTGACACGTGTAGTTTTAGGAAAGGTAAATTTAGACATATTTAAAAGGATGTTTTTAGAATTAAATATTTTGATCCTTTCATTTGGAGTTTGAGAGCCTGATAAAGTGAGAAGTTGTATAGAACGTTTATAGAATAAGAAAGTGGATTTTAATCAGAAAATAAGAGACCCTTTGATAATGGAGTTAATATAGAATAATTTCAAAAGAAAATTTGAAAATTAATATTTAAGTTAAATTAAGAGATGTCATTACATAGATAATTTGGAAGTTGGGAATGTACGCCTCAGAACGAATGTGAATTAATTAAAAATTAAGCTGATTTTTTGCATTTTCTGCCACAACTTCTACAAATTATAGTACGAAAGTAGATTTACATTTTTCAAAGCTTCAAATTTTTTTTTAATTTTAACAATTTGATTAACAATTTTTTTACTGAATTTTGACAATTTTTTCAAAATACTTTTTGCCTCATTTTCAGCAATAAATTACATTTTTGCTGTAGCATTCAAATCGTTTTCATTGTTAATAAAATATCTAATCACCGTATTTTTTTTTTCAATTTCTTAAAACTGTTAAACAAAATATTCCTGTTTTTATTTAGGTAATTTACAAGAAAAATAAAAAAATAAAGTTTGAATACATCAAAAGTTAAAGGATAAATGAAACGTTCATTCATATTTTCGAAGGGCTAGGATATCAAGGAATTGGTTTCTATTTAAGAATTTATGCTCAGATTAATCAAAATATTTGTAGGATAGAGTAATGTTAAATATTTAATCACGCGGCTTTATTCTTTTGTCAAAAGCTAAAAAAATAGAATTCTGTTCAATATCAGTATTGTAGCACTCTCTTTTTCCCCCTACACTATGATTCACTCATTACACGCCACCCTCTGGCGAGTGCTTAGAGAGACAGTCAGTTAAGCCTCTGTTATCGTTATGTGTTGACGTGTGTTTTGTCCACTCTCTGTTTGTGTTTGTGTGTAACGTAACCTTATTATTAAAACATATAAGGTTACGTTACA
>JAPMOQ010001131.1:4009922-4057606 GCA_026543055.1 Argiope trifasciata | reverse complement strand
AGGCCGCAGGCAGGTCACTAGCAGGCGTTCATCTGGCCTCCTTCTAACCAACAAACGGCTATCACTGCGACCAGGGCAGAACCGGCTTTCCTCAGAAAACACAACAGATCTCCACTCTGTCCTCCAATGAGCTCTAGCTTGATACCACTCACGTCGCAAACGACAGTGGTTTGGAGTCAGTGGAATGCACTGTACAGGGCGCCTGGCTCGGAGCAGTCCTTGAAGTAACCGATTTGTAACAGTTCGTTGTGTCACTGCGGTGCAAACTGCAGCTCGAATTTCAGCTCCAGACGCAGTACGATTAGCCACAGCCCTACGCCGAATACGACGGTCTTCCCTCTCAGTAGTACCACGTGGTCTCTCGGAACCTGGTCTTCTTGAGGAAGTACCTTCCCTTGACCACTGCCGCCAATACTCATGCACAGCGGATACATTCCTGAAAAATCTTTCATTAATATCGCTGAAGAAAAACCCACCTTCTCGTAGCCCTACAACACGACCTCGTTCAAATTCAGTGTGCTGTTCATAATGGCTTCTTCGTCTTCTCAGAGACATCCTTGAGCAACATTAACCCACTACGTCAAATATCAACTGTAAATAACGATCACGAACCTTACAGCGCTTATTTAAAGCAAACCTCATTTGCATGTTCATAGTGCCGCTACTAGCGCCACACTTACGCGCATAGCTCGAAATTTGAATCGACGTCCTCTTTCAGATGTATAAACAGGCCTACCAAATTTCGTTTATCTAGCACAGCTCCTTCCTAGTGTTGGGATTTTTTTTCCATCAGTGTATATATATATATATATATATATATATATATATATACCGCCATATATATATATATATAAATGGCGGTGTTGTATCAAATGTTCAATCACGTAAATTTCTTCCATTGAGAAAATCTAAAGGAATAAGTTTTTATTTAATATCAGTATAGATTACACACCATATTGTTACAAAACTGTAATGTTACTTCCCAGCACTGTTAGTTCAATCCCGAAGACCGTTTTACGATCAGATCTGTTGAATGCTGATCAGATGCAGCGCCAGTAATCTCAGTGCTTGGAAGCCATTTGGTGACTTTGGTGACAAAACAGGTACTGCTGGAAACTTCAATATTTGTGATGATTCATTCAGTGGGAATCGAAATACGCTTGATTAGTCCAGAGCCTTCTCGGTTCGGCACCGGGAACTAAAAAAGACCAACATTCTCAAGCCGAAGTCAGCAAGAGTCGTAGACAAGTATTTTGTTGTTGAAAGAATAACAAAGCAACAAGCATTGTGTGAAACTCAAATCATTACTGGACTGAACTCGGTGTTTATTGTTGAGGCAACTTTGAGTAGTAGCCAGCCATGTAATAGTATGTCGTAAGTTTGATACAGCTATTTGAAAATTGAAGAGGTTTCCTTTTACCTTCTCCATCAAAAATCATTCAGTAAGTCAGTAAAATCCAGAGCATAATTGAACAGTCCTTCTAACAGTAACAAACATTTATTTACTAACTAAACTATATTAACAATTCTTACCAAGTATATATCTGATTCATACCGGATATAGCGCCAGTATCTCGCTATCAGATCAGGATCACATCTGAAATTAAAATTTTATGCGAACAAAATAGAGGGTTGCTAGAATTCCAGGCGACACAGAGAAGTGACAAGGTGCTGAACAAGCGGGTTGCAACAAGCTAAGGCTAAGAGACAGTGGAGAATTACAGCTGTTTGAAGAGACCATAGGTTGAAACTACGAAGATCTACATGTGCACATTTCTTGTCGTTGTATTCAACGTCTGGGTCTTCATGCTAAATAAAAGTCGTTTCCTACTAAGGCCTGCTGATTTTTTTCAAACTATACACCCATTACAAGCAAAACCGGTTTATTTTAGGACTTAGTAGCGTTGGAATTGAAGTAATCCATAATAACGTAAAGGATAGTGTTTTGTTAAATCAAATATATAATCACGTAAATTTCTTTTATAGTCAAAAACTAAAGAAACATACACACGCAAAAATGTTATTATAATATCTCTTAATTTAGAAGAGAGTTAAGGCGAATATTTGTTTATTATAGAGCTGTGATGTTATTATGGGTCATCTCTATAAGAAAGGTTCATGGACGCAATAAATAAAACTTACCCAAAAATATTCACTCAAAAATTTGATGCATACATATTAAAAATTTACACTCTAAGCACTCATAATATTTATAAAAAATCAGGATTTGCAAGGAAAATATATTATGAAGCAATTCTTTCTTCCCATTGTTGAGGTTAGTTTCGAGCCTCAACAATGGAGCAGGTTTAAAGATAAGCAAAATTTTACTTTCCAGGTCTGTCTCACTCTTCCTCAAGAAGAAAAAAAACACTTTAAATATGAAAAAATATGCCTTCTCAGCACACGAACACAAAGAAGAAAAGAAAGAAAATCCAATATTGAACACGCTTTTAACAATTGTATCGAAGACACGAGCTTATTCCCATTCTTTGGTCACTGACAAAAATCCAATATCTGGAGCAGCAGGCTTTCCTGATTTAACGTATTCGGTGGGAAGAAAAAAAAAGAAAACAAATAAAAAGGGATAAATAGAAGAAGAGCAAGGTAAAAATCACAAGGAAAAGAAAACCCTTTTTTTGGGGGGGGGGGGGTTAGCAATGGTAAGCAGCAGTCAAGAACTGAGAAGCACAGAATAAGCAATGTTTTCATTCATAGCCATTTATTCAGAAAGGAATCGATTTCTTTCCTCGTCAGAAAGAACTTCTTTTCGATTTGATATGCAATTCAGTACAACAGAATGGTGAAAAAGAAAATAAAATTCCAATTTCTTGGAGATATTTACTGGCAGCAACACAGATTCTACATAAAAACAGAGCTATATTAAACAGTTGTTGCTTTCTTGTATTTCTAGTATAAATATATAATAGTCAAAAAAATTGAGCAACATATTTCGACGACTCTTCGCGTTTCAGACATTTCTTCGTACGTTATACTCATTTTTGGAGAATGTCCATCTGTATCTGTGACAAAGACAGCTCAAAAAAGCTTTCGTCTAAATGAATGAAATTTGGCATATGGCTTTAACACCAAATTTGCAGAATCCTCCTCAGTAAATTCATATAAAGTCCAATACATTTCAAAAGTTAGAATCTGGTTAGAAGTTGGTACACTGAAAATGTAATTTAACTTGGTGTATCATTGGATAAAAGTATTTAGCTTGTTATGAAATACTATTATGAATTATGAAAGAACTTGAAATCTTTTTTTTTTCAAATTTGTTTTGTTCCCAAAAATAAACATATAGAAGAGAATTGAGTGGTAATGTAAAATTATAATCGTCATATTTTAAAGAACGTCGGCCATATATATCCAAATTTTTTTACAATAAAAGTTCTATGGTTATGAAATTCATTACATATTGGAGAGTGACAAATTTTAATGTTAGTTATTTTTATTTTAATGTTAAAATTTTAATTACATATTAGAGTATGACAAATTTTAATGTTTTAAATTTGTCATATCTCCGATATGAAAAAAAAAATATCAAAATTATAATTTTCTAGCAGATTTTTAAGCAAAAAAATGAAATCTTATGGAAGATAATTATTCCAAAAAGGAAACTAAGTCAAAATGGAAAATTTTAAAGAGCGGAGAAAATTTAAACCGATACTTCTTCATAAAATAGAAAGCCGCTCAACATTTATCATTCCCTTCATTCTTTTACATTCACTAAATCCTCCTAAATTTCCTCCTAAATTTTAAAAAGCAGAGAAATATCAAACAGATACTTCTTCATAAAATAGAAAGCGGCTCAACATTCATCATTCCCTTCATTCTTTTACATTCCCTAAATCCTCCTAAATTTCCTCCTAAATTTTAAAATGCGGAGAAAATTCAAACCAATACTTTTTCATAAAATAGAAAGCCGCTCAACATTCATCATTCCCTTCATTCTTTTACATTCCCTAAATCCTCCTAAATTTTAAAGAGCGGAGAAAATTCAAACCGATACTTCTTCATAAAATAGAAAGCCGCTCAACATTCATCATTCCCTTCATTCATTTACATTCCCTAAATCCTCCTAAATTTTAAAGAGCGGAGAAAATTCAAACCGATATTTCTTCATTAAATAGAAAGCCGCTCAACATTCATCATTCCCTTCATTCTTTTACATTCCCTAAATCCTCCTAAATTTCAAAGAGCGGAGAAAATTCAAACCGATACTTCTTCATAAAATAGAAAGCCGCTCAACATTCATCATTCCCTTCATTCTTTTACATTCCCTAAATCCTCCTAAATTTTAAAGAGCGGATAAAATTCAAACCGATACTTCTTCATAAAATAGAAAGCCGCTCAACATTCATCATTCCCTTCATTCTTTTATATTCCCTAAAAGGCTCCTCCAATCTTGGGAGAATTTCAGTGGTTCAACTAAGAATAATTGTAATATTTATGATGTTCCAGTTTTTCAATTAATATTTGCATAATATTGTAACATCTATATGTTTTAAATATGCGATTATTCAATGCATGTTTAGCTCGAAGGCAGAAATGTAAAAATTTTAACTAGATTTCAAAGACCACGAATTGTTAATTACACTGTAACTGTTCTGAGGAGAAAGTTTCTCTGCGTGTCGCTAATTTTATCAGTATTCTGCGAGAGAAAATGAACTTGCTATTCCTATTATAAATTACCTCCGGTCTCATCTTGCAGTCAACACAATATCTTTCATTAGTGACTGCTATCATCAATCAATTTCATTTATAAGATTCATCATAATGAGATACCTGATTTGGACCTCAATAATGTAAATGAAAGCGTAACTGCGTCAATTTGACTTCGTTGACTGTCAGAATAATTGTGTGTACACGTTGGAGATATTTGATTCATTGTTTGTAAAATGCAAATGAAATAGAAAAATGTTAATCTAAATTTATCTTTTTCACATTGATACTAGCATATCATAGTTAAGACAATCAAGTCAATATCAAAAAAAATTATCTCCTCATTCATGAAACCATATAAAACTGCTTACAAATCTATATATTCGGCGTAAGAAAGATCAAAATTTTCCATTTGTGTCGTTGCCTTTTTGAAATTACCATGTCCTCACATACATGGAACAAAACATTTGTAAATAAAAACATTTTGGTACTTTTCCGTTCTATGGGTACAAGATGTCACCAAAGTGAGCCAAACGTGTTGCCAAGTGAAACGATTGACAAAACAAATGTCGCCAATGTGAAACGATCTGTTAACTAAAAAGCGCTGGGAAAACGTACTTGAAAGTGAAATTAATTTTGCATTTTTTGGCGTTTTTTCATTTTTTCGGATGAACGATTATTTGGCAATTTTTCCTTTGCTCCCGCTTAAAGGAAAAATATCAAATATATTTAGAAAATAAATATAATTAAAAAAAGAGTTTCTCTACCTCAAAAAATTTCTGACCTTACCATATTCATCACAAGTTTGACAAATTTTATCACTTTAATCAATAACCAGAATTTTCCTAAATCAGAAAGAAAAAAAAATTGTGAATTACTGTAGTTCCCTATGACTACCCATTTTCATTTAAAATAAAAGTTTCCACAGAAAACTTTAATGCATGCAGACCATAATCCTTTTTTTTTCATTTTCACTTCAAGCGCACATAAAGTAAAAAATATTGAAACATAAAAATAATTCTTTCCGATCACGACGAAACTAAGGTAAAAGAACAAAAGTTTCAAGATAAGTGAAACTTTAATTTCAAGGTTTAGGCCATTCTTCAACAAAAAAATATTTAAATATGAGGAAAGGAATAGTCCACGTGTTCATACAGGCATAACAGCAACTTCAATACTGAACACAATTTTAGCAATCGTATCGAAGCGACAAGATTTTGTTCATTTTCATTCTTTAGACACAATAAAATCCTAAATCAGAAAGAAAAGAAAAAATGTTGTGAACTGTTGTAGTTCCCTCTAACTATCCATATTCATTTAAAATAAAGTTTCCACAAAAAAATTCAATGCATGCAGGCCATAATTTATTTATTTTTCTCATTTTCACTCCAAGCGCACATAATTTTAAAAATATTGAAACTTAAAAATAATTCTTTTCGATCACGACGAAGCTAATGTAAAAGAACAAAAGTTTCAAGATAAGCGAAACTTTACTTTCAAGGTCTGTGCCATTCTTTGGGGCCGCGGTGGCCTGGTGGTAAGGTCTCGGCATCGGAACCGGAGGGTTTCAGGTTCGAGACTCGATTCTACCGAAGAATCGTCGTGTGAGGGGGTCTCTTGCACGTTAAATCTGTCAGGCCAAACGTCCTCCCGTTGGTGTGGTGTGGAGAGGGGGTGCCAGTTCAGGTGTCGTCCTCGTCATCTGACCTTGGTTCAAAATCAGGAGGTCCTTCCAAAAATAGTCCTCGAGTTGCTGTAAACGGGACGTTAATATAACTAAACTAAACTAAACTGTACCATTCTTCAACAAAAAAATTTTAATATGAGGAAAGGAATACTACCGCATAAAGAAAGCTTACCACTTGCTCAGTATCTGAATGATAAACGCATGTGATCCAGACCCAGAGTTTGCAGGTTCGTTGCTCGCCATGACTGTCATATCCAAAGTATTGGATTTTTAGTTTGTTTCCTTATGTTCTCTAACATTCTAGACCTTTCTTTATTATATAAATTAGTTGTTTCTAGAGCATTCTGTTCTTGTATAAAAGCTGATACCCACTAGTCGTGGGCAACTTCTTGACATTGTAAAGTTGCAATTCGCTACTTTCCTTCAATAAACTTGTTTATTACTTTAAAGCTGAAGGTGGGTTTATTTGAATCTTCGTGACATTATTCCACATGTTCATACAGGCATAACAGCAATTTCAATACTGAACACAATTTTAGCAATTGTATCGAAGCGGCAAGGTTTTATTCATCCTATAGACACAATAAAAATCCAATATCTGTAGTTACAGTTTCTTGATTTTGCAGGAGAAGGATTGATTTTGCAGGAGTTATTTGGCAGGAGAAAAAAAATCAAACATAAAAAGGGGGGGGGGAGATCGAATAAAGGAAAAGAAGAAGTTCTTTTTTCTAAGAGCAATGAGTTGCAAGCATCACATAGATTTTACGAGGCATTGAAGAGTCAATATTTTTCTTCAATTTGATTTTTTCTTGCTTTTTTTTTCCTATTTCCGATACAAATCTCTGCTTCAAGTTTACTTTTTTCTTCACATTTTGATTTTAAACGTCTAGAAGTTGAAAGAAGGATGTTGAGTTAAATCAAATTCTAGAAGACCACAAGTTTATATTTCTCTATATATGCAATGTAGTTCTGTTCGAGATTCTGTTTCTGTCTGAAGAAACTGTGCATGTAAATGCTTAAAGTTTTGTTTCAAACAGAAAAAAAAGGAAAACCAGATTTAAAATTCTGGCTCCTTATTTTTTATGCAAATATTTTAAATTTCTGAACTATTTTTAGTTTTCATGTAGATCTACTCCTTATTTGCAATAAATTAGCAAAAAAATTAATACGGTAAATCTTGACTGAATAAAATTCAATTAATAAATTCATATAATCTAATTTATAGTTTAAAAATAAATAAATTCATAAATATAATTAAAAATTCTACCTGAATTCTACCTAGAAATATCTAAATACTCCAAGGAAAGAAAAAAATTCATGAACAGTTTAATAAATATTTCAAGAATTTTTTAAATCAAACGTTTCAGTTTGTTTTTACTTTTAGAAGTGCTTCTTAGAGAAAAAAGAATTTTCTCTATTCAAAAAATTAAGTAATAATTGTTCAATTAGAACAATTAAACTCTATAAAAGTTTAGAAAATTTTTGAATACAAGAAAGTTTTAATTATTCAGTTAGTGATTCATTTCGAAGAATTAACTCCTTAGTAGAAGAAATCTAGAAGAATTAAGCATTTTCCTAATTTTTTTTCTGGCTGAAAAAATATCAAAATTTATATGCTTTCAATCCTTTTTTATTTCTGGCAGAATTTACCTTTATAATGGATATTTGTATGAAAGGCACATTTATAGTCGTCACTGAAATATTATGGACGTTTCTTATCTTTGATTCAGAATTTATCGTTATAATAAATCCTGAAATTTCTTTTTGTAAAAAACATATTTCTTTACTTATTAAAATTGAAGAACTAAGAAGAATATATTCTTATTAAATATTCTAATTCTTTTACATTTTTTTCTGTCAGAATGTTCATTATTTAAAGCAAGATAGATTTTTGAACCAATAAATTCTAAGAATTAATAAAACTTCTTACTTTAAAATAATTACATTCTTTACAGCTCAAGAGAGTTAATTTAATTTTCCTATTTTGCCAGAAAATTATAGCAAAGATATATCAAGAAAATAAAATAAATAAAATGATAAAAATCATTCAGTAGCTTATCATGGTACAAATTAAATCATTCGTTGTATGTTTCTTTAATACCGTTTCCATGGAATTTCTGAAACTTCTGTAACTTCTATAAACGCCCATTCTAAATTAAATATTAAAAAAAAACTTTAATACAATTGTTCGAAAAGTTATTTTGTTAAAAAATACTTTCCCAATTTTAATTTTTTTTAAAAAAGAAATCAAATAGTGCAAATTTCGTTTTAATATTTCAAAAGCTATTCCAAAATAAAATTGTTTTCCCTAACGTATCCCTGACTTGCACACACGCGTAAAATCTTAAGTATAAAAAAAGGAAAGGTCTTTGTTTCCAAGAAACATAAATCAACGAGCAAGACTGAGAATTTTATGTTAAGCATAAATCTGAAAAAAGTATGGAAGCAGTGAATTTTTTCTCTCATTTAGAAACCGTAAAAAATCCAGTAAATTTAGCTGTATATTTCTCAGATTTTATGTATTTCATGGAGGAAAAAAGAATCTTAAAAAAAATGAAAGAAAAGATAAACAAGGTAAGGGACAATAGTGGACTAAATAGCAGAAAGGTCTTTCTTTTTTTGTTCAAGAGTGTTGGCAACAGCATACTAAAACAGTGAACGTAGATAAGAGTCAATATTTTCTTTCTGCTTTCTCTGTTTATTATCTCTTAAACAAATCTGCGTCCACTTTATCATCCTTTCACAAACTGGTTTTAAATGTCAAGAAAGACGAAAGAAGGACGATGAAAGAATGAATTGTAAAAATAAATTTATGCAAAAGATAATCAACTTCTGGAAAGCTAGCAGGTGATATTTTACTTCCGTAATATTATACTAAGCATTAGACGCAATGAAGTTCAAAAGATATGAGAAAAATTAAATGAAATAGTCTACTCTTTATATGAAATAATGAGCATGAATTTTTAAAATATCGTTCTGTCATGAGCATAATCTTAAGCAAACGTAAGATGCAGAAGGATTTCTAATATCCCTTCACAAATCTGTCTCAGGAATGGGTCTTTTTGCAAGAAAATCGAACGTCTAGTGAAACATTGATGGAAAATTCTAACATCTGAATTTTGCGAATAAATTTTGCCATCAGTGTAATTTAATATCAAAGGGAATAAAAATATTTTGATAGATAAATGAAAAAAATAAATAATAAAACAATCAAATAATACCACTACTTAATGTCTAAATGTTGGGGGAAAGATGGTGAAAATATTGTTTCGAAAAGATATTGAGTTAAGATACATTTAAAATGCATCTATAAATATACATCTCTATATACATAGTATCCAAAAAGAATTGAATACTATGTATTAAAAGAATTATAATTGAAAAAATGGTGTTTTGTAATAGTTGAAAATAAATCGAACTCGAATTTTCGGTGAATTTTAAAGTTTCAGACCTCAACTAATCCAAAAATCACATTTGTGGAAGTATATCTATGAAATCTAACATGAAAATTTTAAATATTTTAAGCTAGCTGAATAAAATTTATTATATATGTTTTATACTAAAAACTTGTAATGAATTATCAGACTAATGTAAAAGCCTTTGTCTCCAATCAAACATAATTTATCTGGCTAATTACAAAAGAAGACGTGTAGTCTTCAAAATATTTCATAAAACTAACTTTTAAAGCTTTAAATTTGAATCTTCCCATCAATAGCAATCAATTTTATCATTAATACCGTCTTTGATATGCTCTGTAATTATATATGTATGTACAAGACTAAAGACTTGTAGCGGATTGTATTTGTGCCCTGCGTTTTAGATTGCCAATGTGGCGATTGAATTCTGCCAAGGATCGAAGTCACGATCTTATGATTTTCAGGCTCATAACATATCCACTAGACAAAAAGTGATCACCAATGTCCAGTGGCTGTTACTGACTTATTAAGAAACCACCACAATATTTTTCCGCCAGTGAGTCTTCGGAGAGACGAACGATTTTATAGAGCCAACCGTTATGACGATTGAGGAACGTGTTTCGGTAACCCCAAGCGTTATGGCTAGCGAAGAGCGTTTTTCAGTAGCGTCAAGCGTTATGGCGAGCGAAAAGCGTGTTCATTCTCCGAGGTCACCAAAATTGCGATTTGTATGATAGTGTTGCGCCAGTGTCGTCATTGAATTCCACCAAAGATCGATTTCGTGACTTTATTATTTACAGCCGCGTAACATATCCACAAGACAAAAAAATGATAAAAATGTCCAGTAGCTGTTACTTTCTTGTTAAGATACCACCACAGACTATTATCCAAAAACAAAATCAAGCCAATATCTGCTTTAATCGAATTATCTCTATATTTTCAAGCGAACAGTTTTTGTTTTATCCAGCTCTTGTCATTATTTTTAACAAGTTTCAGGAAATAACTTTTAAATGAATTGAAACTGACCAATTTTGAGATGTTTCGTAAAACGTTATACGCAAAAATGTTTAAATTCTCAATGAAACTGGCAACAAAATACACTTCGCTTTACTTCTAAGTTGAAACTCAAACTAAAATTATCATACTGGAAGAGAAATTTATCTTGGTGTCTTAATAAACTAAAATAATGAGTGGTTCATTACATTATTTATAAGAACTCAAACTTTTTGAAGCATGTTAAATTTACAATAAAAACATCAGAAGAATCTTTTCATAATGTGAAATATCAGTAACAATGTTTGAAAGAACTTCAACTTTTCTTATCTGAATAAAAAATGAACTTCTATGCTTGTGAAGTCTCATAACTTAGTAGAAAATAAAACATAACGTAGTAGGATAAATTTTTCTAGTGGATATGCCATGCAAAATACTAGCTAGTTACTTAATATTAAAATCAAATTACAAGGGAAAACTCGGAAAACACTACAAGGGAAAATTCAATGAAAACTACTCCATAAAATTCAGCTCTTATTATTCAATTAATCACTTACCACTTTTATTTTCTTTAGATGAAAAATTTCCAAACTATTTAATATTACGAATTATTTTTCTAGAAACCAAATCTATAGGGGATCAGCCATACTCAACAAACGTAATTTTTTTAGAGGAAAATATATATAAAAAATTTTTATGGAACTAAAAAAGGTTTATGGGAAATAAAAGAAATTTTTTAAAAAGAAAAACACTTTTATTATTAAATCTGATTTTATAAAAACATTTCGAACTTATAACAGGAAGAACATTTTAAACCTTTAAGCCCACATCACATTTTTGAAAGGGGCCGCGGTGGCCTGGTGATAAAGTCTCAGCTTCGGAACCGAAGGGTTTCAGGTTCGAGACTCGATTCCACCGAAGCACCGTCGTGTGAGGGGGTCTCTTGCACGTTAAATCTATCAGGCCAAACGTCCTCCCGCTGGTGTGGCGTGGTGTGGAGAGGGGGTGCCAGTTCAGGTGTCGTCCTAGTCATCTGACTGTCGTTCAAAGTGACGAGGTAAATCCCAAAATAGTCCTCAAGTTGCTTTGAAACGGGACGTTAATATAACTAAACTAAACACATTTTTGAAAACTGAAGAGATTATATTCAAGATCTTATTGAGTTCTACCAAAAATTAATTAATTACTCAGAATTTGAGAACTTCCTATCTGGATGATAATACACATTCTGGGGAAAATTGCATTGGTTCAAGCAAAGTCAATCATAATACTTGAGATGCTCCAATATCCCAATTAATATTTACATACGGTAGTAAAGTCGATGAGTTTTAAACATAAGACAACTCAATGCATGTTAAATCAAAGGAGAAATTAGGAGAGAAACTTTTTAACCAAATTTCAAAGACAGTCTAGAACTACGAAACTCTTAATTACAGTGTAACTGTTCTATGGAGGAAGTTCCCTCTGCACGTTGCTAATTCAATTAGACTTCTGTGGTAGCAAATGAACTCGCTGTCCTAAATTATAAATTACCTCAGATCTCATCTCGCAGTCGACACAATACCTTTCATTAGTTACTGTTATCCCACAATCAATTTCATTTACAGCATTCGTCACAATCCCATACCTGATTTGGTTATCAGTAGTCGTGATATTAAAATCGAAGTTTAAAAGTTTGGTTTGACATGTAAATTCTGTTTGACGGGTAGGAAATTTATATATATCAGTGAATGTGGAATCTTCCGATTTTTGAGTTATTGAGATTGGAATCGTAATCTTTTACATTCTGTGGAATACAAATAGATTTGGTAAGAATTTGTGCCTGAAAACCACATTTTTGTGTAGGTTGATAACACCAGTTAAATCATTATTTAAATAACCTCTGTCTGTTTAAGTAAGCCATATTACTAAATCACCGTCAACCCTGAAGGTACTCGGAAATAAATACTGAATGAACAGCTTAGTTTAGTTTTTTAGTTTAGTTATATTAACGTCAAGTTTTAAAGCAACACGAGGGCTACTTTGGGACGAACCTCGTAATTTTGAACTACGGTCAGATGACGAAGACGACACCTGAACTGGCACCCACCTCTCCACACCCAGCCACACCAGCGGGAGGACGTTTGGCCTGACAGATTTAACGTGCAAGAGACCCCCCTCACACGTCAGTTCTTCGGTGGAATTGAGTCTCGAACCTGAGCCCCTCCGGTTCCGAACTAAATGACTGGACTGCTGTTACAGCAACATTGGTGGAAACTGTGGTTGAGTCCTAAGGGTCATTACCGACCACGATACAGCCTTCACCGTAGGAAGTAAGTCCCATCATCGATGGGAGGATCCAGATCCCCCCCTTTATTGTATCTACTGGGTTGGCGAGATCCAACCACCATGCCGGATGCATCTCATCCCCAATAACGAGGTGCCCCCACGGGTCTCGTTTGTTTAAGTAGTTTATTTTTAATGATAAACTATACACATTTTTTAATCTAATAATTATTTTTAATGAAAATTATTCCGACGCTCTTAGTAATAAATACAATGATAACACAGAGGAAATAATCTTTCCCAAATTTTCTTGCCTTCTCCTTGATGTTTGTTTAGGTTTTTATGGCTCAAGAGCCATGATGTTGACCATACTGCGCCAAACAATGGGTGAAATTATATTACATTAACAGAATCACCAAAAGGAATATGAGTAGAAGCTGAAATGTAATCACGATTCAAATTAACGGATAAAACTTTATGGATTTCAAAAAAAAAAATTATGGACTTGCCTTCTTCTTAATAAAGTTGTTATTCCTTTCCATTACAAAAAATATCAATATTGGGCAAGGTATCAGACCTCAATAGTTTAATGAAGGTGTAACTGCGTCGATTTGTCTAGAAAATGTTGATTTATTACCAGGATTCTTTATGCGCATACAGTAAATGAAAGATATTTGATTCATTGTTTAAGAAATGGCACAATGTAACAAAATCCCTTCGAAAACAGACAAAAGAAAATACTTTTAACTATTATAGTTCCCTCTAAATATTTATATTTATTTAAACTAAATGCTTCCACAGAAAGCTTCAATCCGTGTAGATCACATTTTTTTCATTCTCATTTAAAATGCACATATTAAATCTAAAGTTGAAAAAAAAAATTCTTTTCATTACCGAAGTCAGTTTAAAAGGACAAAAGTTTCAAGATAAGTGAAACTTTTCTTTGAAGGCCTGTACTCTTCTTCAACAAAAAATAAATATGACGAAAGGAATATGCCTTGTGCTCAGACAGGCAGAACAGAAACTTCAATATTGAACACACTTTTAACACTCGTATCGAAGCTTGGAGCTTTCACTCATCCTATGGCCACAATAAAAGTCCAATATCTGAAGCAGCGGAGTTTCTTGATTTAACGTATTTGGCAGGAGAAAATAAATACAAAAATAAAAAAGGGGGAAATAAAAAAAAGAACGAGTAAAGAAAAAGAATGATGCTCTTTCCTTTTTTTTCCCAAGAGCAATGAGTTACATGCTGCACATAAGTTCTGAGAAGCGTTGAAGAAGCAATATTTTTCTTTAACTTGGTTTTTCGTTGCTCTTTTTTTTCTTCCAGTACAAATCTCTGCTTCCTATTTACTTTTTTTCCAATGGTGGGTTTAAACGCATTTAAGTTGAAAAAAGATTTTGAAGAAAATCAATATCTACAAAAACAATATTATCATGCAAGGACTGATCCTGCTTTCGTTAGGAGGTTTTGAATAATTGAAGGAAAAAAATAATTGAAGCTCGAAATCGCGTAGGCAAAGAGTAAAGCACACACGGATAATTCATTAAGATCTTTTAATCGCATATATTTTTTTATTTGCTTTTAACAGTATTGCATTATTATTATGTATGCCTCTTTGATGAAAAATGGCTGATGATAAATGATTTAAAAGCTACGATTTAAAAGGCTCAACATCATTGCTGCTATTTTCATGGAACATGATTTTTTTTCGGTGGAAATTCAATCATTTATTTTTTATAACATGCTCAAAAAATTTCATTCACGTTTAATAACAGTTTTGATAAAAGTAATTTTTCTTTCCCCCAATGGGGAAATATCACTTAATTCATTCTTAAGTAAGAATCATTGAAGGATTTGACTCTTGTTCTAAGATTAATCCATCATGAAGCTGTTTTATGTTCTCGGGAATTAGAAAATAGCAGTTTGCGTTTACAAAAATATTATTTTCATAAAAAAATCCACGTAAATTAATATGTTTAACAAAATATTGGTAAATAATTTATCATTTGGGAACAGCATATTATATATATATATATATATAGAGAGAGAGAGAGAGAGGGATAGAGAAGTCTCTTGATTGTTTCAAACCAATTTAAACTGATTAATGACTTAAATTAATTAAGACAAAAAATGACTTAAAAATAATGTTCTCACATGATAACTTGAAATTTGCGATCGTAGATTTCATGTTTACATTTTTATATATATATATTTCGAAATAAGTAAAGTTTAGTTACAAAATAAAATGGTTGTGGCGGCAGAAATTGTGCCAAGAAAACTTAAAATATCGTTCTCTATTTTTATTAAAGAAAAAAGAGAACCAGAATTCAAATTCTCATACCAGAGAATCAAAATTTTGATATGTTATTTTTAATAAAATTTTTTTAAATTTCAGAACAATTATTGTTTTTTTTTGTAGAACTGTTCCTTATTTGCATTAAACAAGCATTATAAATAACAATGCAGCAAATATATAACCAAAATGTTGAAAAAGGAAATATATCAGCAATTGAAAATTGTACTTAAATTCATATACTAAAAAATTCAAAAATCCAAAAAGATATGAATGACTTCATATTTGAAGAAAATATATTTAAAAAAATCTAAATATTTTTTTTTCTTTATATCGGAAATCTGGCATATTTTTTGCATAAAAAGAAACTCTATATTCGAAAAGTTAAATCAAAAATGCTTAATTTAAATAATTAAATACAATAAAAGTTTAGAAATTTCTTAAATACAAATAAATTTTGATTATTTAGCTAGGAATCCAATACAAATAATCAGTCCTTTGGTAGAAAAAACGTGGAATTTACCCTGCATTTTGCTATTTTATTTAGAAAAGCTACTTTATTTGATTTTCTCTACAAGCAGTAATTTGACAATCTTCTGGTCATAAAATCTATATCTGAGAAGAAATGAGGCTCTGATTTTTAGAGAAAACTTATCAAAACGTACACTTTCAATCTTTATTTATATCTACCAGAGTGCATATTCATTATGTACATTTATAATCAAAATTGTAATATTAAGGACCGTTTTCACCCTTCAATTCGTAATAATTATCATGATAAATTCATTAACCTTTTGGAAAAAAAACACGGAATTTCTTAACTTTTTAAAATTGTTATGAAAATTAAAATTATTTATTTAAAAATATAAAAACATTTTGAAAAAAAAATCAAATATACGGGAATTTCTTTCGTTTTCTAAAGTTACTGCATTATAAAATTATTTTTCTATGCAATGTTCCTGACTTCCTTCAAAACACGTGTTAAAAACAAATGAAACAAAAGACTTTAAGTATAAAAAACTTATCAACGAACAAGATTGAAAATTTTATGTTAAACATAAATTTAAAAAGAACGCCAAAGCAGTGAATTTTTTTCTCAGATTTAGTAACAGTAAAAAATCCAATAAATTTAGCAGTATATTTCTCAGACTTAATGCATTTGATGGAAAAAGAGAACCTTAAAAAAGTGAAAGAAAAATATAAACAAGGTAAGGGACAATAGCGGACAAAAAAATACAGAAAGGTCTTTCTTCCATTTTTAAAGAGTAACAACAAGAAGCCTTTATAAACAGTGAGCAGTTAAAAGTCAATATTTTCGTTCTATTTGCTCTTTTTATTATCTCCAGAACAAATCTGCGTCTGCTTTATCATCCTCTGGCCTTCTAGTTTTAAACGTGAAGGAAGAAGAAAAAAGGATGATGAAGGAATGAATTGTAACAATAAATCAACTGATTTATGCAAAAGATAATCAACTTCTGGAAAGCTAGCAGATGATATTTTACTTCCGTAATATTATATTAAGCATTAGACGCAATGAAGTTCAAAAGATATGAGAAAAAGGAAATGATATAGTCTACTCTTCGTATGAAATACTGCTCATGAATTTTTAAAATATCATTTTCGTGTACTGAATCTTAAGCAAACATAAGATGGAGAAGGATTTCCAATATCCCAGACGTTTTCTGTCTTATTAAAGGGTCTTTTTGAAAGAAAATCGAAAGTCAAGGATATTGAATGAAAATCGTAACATATAGTTTGAGCATGAATTTTTCCCTAAGTTGTAAGCTGGTATCTAAGAGAGTAAAAATGCTCAGTAGTTAAAAATAATAAATAATATAGCTACCATATAATGCTACTATTTAATGCCTAAATAAGTAAGGTAAGGTTTGTATTTTTTCTTTTGGTACAAGAGTCATCTTTGGCTAATTTGTGCAATCCTTATGATAAAGAAGGGATAAATTTTTTTAATTGAGTATATGAAAGATTTTAATGCCTAAATATCTTAAAGTAAAACCTCGAAAACGATTATATTTAAATCGAAACAAACCAGATGAGAATAAAATCGATCGAGTTAAGCTGTATTTAAAATGCATTATAAATATTTATCTCTATATGCATAATATTAAAAAAATATATTGTAATTGAAAAAAAAATTCCAAACTCGAGATTTGGGCGAATTTCTACATCTCAAACCTTAATGAATATGAAAATCATATTTGTAGAGTTATGCCTATCAGTCTAATATGGAAACTTAAAAATATTTTCAGCCTAGCTGGATTAAAATTGGTGTATGTGCTTTATATCAAACTTGTAGTGAACCATAAGGTTCACTACAGCTCAGTTTAGCCAAGGTTGGCTATTGCACTACTAAAACTTACAAACAACAACAACCATCTGGCTAAAGAAAAAAAAACCATTGTTTTCTGACAAACACAATTGATCTGGCTAATTACAAAAAAAGATGTTTAATCATTAAAAAATTGAAGAATTAACTATTTAAGCTTAAAATCCGGTCATTCGCATCAATCTCGTTCGATTCTATCATTCATACAACACAAGCAGTTTGTGCATGTTGAAAGAAGTGTTTAAAATAATGTACAGTCAACATTTTAAATATATTTTGTTACAAGACATTGCAACTTATAAAAATACTAGCCGCCTTTGGCGACCAGCTGGTTCGCCATGAGTAAAGCGTTCTAAAATTTTCAATTTGATCACATATTCATTAGCCTTGAAGTTATTCCGGGCATTGATTGACCTGAAATTAGTATTTTCTTTAAGATGATGGACGGAAAGTTCTAAAAGTACACCTTTTCCTAGTAATATTCTTTAATTTTATAAATTCGTCAGTTTTAACCATCGGTTATGCTTCCAAAATATTAAAAAAAATTTCGATGATGTTGCCAAAATATTAAATATGTTTTTTTAAAGAAAGCGTGAAAGGGAAAAAAAGTATTAAATTAATGATACAGATATTGCAAACGATAACATAAATATGCCATTAAGTCGGGATTTCAATGCATATCCTGTCTAAATTCAATCAAGTTTACCGTAAATGAAGAAGATTTATTGAGTTAATGGTATACATATTGCAAACGATTGTAGAAACCTTTGCTTTGCATTTATTTTTTAAAGAAAATATCACATTTTATATTTCTTTTATTTTATCCAGTCACGTGCTGAAAGTTGCATTTCTGTAGATTTATTTTGCGATGATATTTTTTTTATTTGAACTTCCGGCATTCTTTTATTTTATCCAGTCGCGTGATAAAAACATGGTTAAAATATTTCTTTAAAAATTCCTTAAAAATAGAAGTTTACATTATAAATTAAAAAAACTGATACCATTAGAAAGCTAATTTTTTTATCTTTAAATTGATATAAAAATCATGTTTGTGGAATAATATTTTCGGAAGTTATAGCGGAAAAACGTCGAAATTTCGCTTAAATTTTAATTAATTCAAATTCTAATTAAAAATTCGAAAAAAGGGCTCCGAGGTGCACATTCCGGACCTCCAAGGTATACATGTACCAAATTTGGTAGCTGTAGGTCCAACGGTCTGGCCTGTAGAGCGCCAACACACACACACACACACACACATTGAGCTTTATTATAAGTATAGATAATCGTTATCTCTGCAGTCAGTTATTTCTTTAAAGTAAGTATGAAATAAATTTTGGATAAAATCCATTCAGAGGAAATCTGTATCTGTTTGAGAGCAAAAAATAACATCATGATAATTGTGGTGATATCTTAATAAGCCAGCTAACAGCCTCAGGATACAAATATTTACTTTTGTCTAATTATTATGTTACTCGGCTACTAATAAAAAGGTCACATTCTAATCCAGCCAATCTCACTTCCACATTGGTGACCTCGGACTATGGAACAACCTTCAACCTTCCTTCATACAGCTGTCGGGGCACCATCTAACAGCAACAAAAAAGTAACCAAAGACATCAGTCTCACTTGACGCAACAACAACGACTCACGTACGCCTCGCCATATAGCTACAAACATTTCCTCGATCGCCAAACAAAAATGAATATGGCGCATTAGACGCAACAGCCACTTAACAACCACGTACATCACCACTCCTATATCTTTTGTCTCACTGGAGGGAGGGTCTATGTTGATATCTTAATAAGTCAGCTAAAAACCTTGGGATACAATTACATTTGATTAGATTAAAACCTGAGACCTTTTGATTATTAGCAGAGTAACATAACTCTTTTTTACTAGTAGCCGAGTAACATAATTCTTTTTGATTAGTAGTCGAGTAATATAACTATTATGTTATGTTATGTCTAATGTTTTTGTTACTAATCAAAAGGTCTCAGGTTCTAATCCAGCCAACTCACTTCCACATAATTATAAAATGTAGAGAACCAGGGTGACAAAAGATTCTTAGATTATGTATCTAAAATATAAAGCTTAATCGTATTTTAAACTTAAGAGTTAAATGTCTTAACAAAAACAAATTTGCAGTAAACTACAGCACACAATCAGCAAATCGCTAAGCAACCGCAACTGTTTAAAGAACTCAGACAGGTCTTTCTAGAAATCAGCAATAAAAAGATTAATAACTATTTATTTCGACTCGATTGAAGGATTGCTTTTACGCTTCCACATTAATAATCAAGGAGAGAAAATATCGAATATTCTTGTACAAAAGCTAGAATTCAATTTAGAATATACATATATTTTTGTTGTCAAAGTCGCCAAGTTTGTCGCCAAGGTTCAATTCTTCAGTAGCCTGGCATCCATTCAACAATCATTAAAATATCTGTAAAACTCTTATGGTCACCCTAAAACTAACTACATAGGGAGGCAAGGTTACAAATTGATACAGAATTAAGGAAGCAAGTAGCTATAGAAGGTGATACGTTTTCTAAGTGAATTTATACTTTGATGAAAATTAATCAAAAATATTTATCAATTATTGATAAGAATCCTTGATTAGAAAGATGGCTTAGTAAACGGAACTCGGTTAATTCTTTGTCTGGTCCTGCTCTGATTTTACAGATGAATATACATGAATAAATATAAATTTTCAAAAAATTAAGCCAAGATCTGCTATAATTGAAAAATTTCATATTTTCAAGAAAATAGCATTTGCTTAACCAACTCTTATAGTTATTCTGCACAAATCTCAGGGACTAGCTTTTAATATGTTGATATTAAACAACTTTGTATTCTTTCATTGAATTTTATTCTTAAATTTTTGAGATTCACCGTAAATGGATCTTAAGATTTAAAATATACTTATATTTACTTCTAAAATTGCACTCAAGTGGAAGTCATTATATTAAAAGCTTAATTTATCGAAGAGTCCTATTAAATTATTTTTAAATGCGCTATTTATTACATTATTTATAAAAACTCAAATTTTTTAAAGAAAGTTGCAATTACAGTGCGAACCGCGGGAGAATCAATTGATAATATGAAACAACAGATGCCATGTTCGAAAGAATGTCAATTTTTCTTATCTAAAAAAAGATAGCTTCTGTGTCTAAAAATTTGAAACTTATTTGCAGATTTTAAAAAATTCTAATGAATTATCGCCGAGCCACATTTCTTCAGTAAATACTTCAAACATGAGACATTTTCTAAATATGAAAACAAATTATGATATAAAAATGGGAAAACCCTACCTAAGGATATTCAACCGTTAACATTCTATTAAACTACAACTCTTATTATTTAGTCATTCATCAACTCTTTAACGCTTTTATTTTACTTAGATGATTATTTGCAAATATTTTAACATTACTATTTATATTCATCAAATCTATAGGATTAAGTCGTCCTCAGCAAATGCAATTTTTTCTCCAAAACAAATTACGAACATTCTTTTTATAAGACGTTTTATAGGCCAAAAAGGAAATTTTGTTAAGAAAAACGCATTTAATACTAAGTATATTTTAATAAACACATTTTGAACAGTATTGAAATTTTGAAAAGCATTTAAAAGTATATAACAACTTTTTAAATATTAGAGATTATGATTAAGATCTTATTGTGACAGACGAAAAATTGATCTACAAACCACAATTCAGGAACTTATATGCTGGATGACAACACGCATTTTACGGATGAATTGTGTTAGCTCAAGTAAGAGCAATCTTAAAATTTGTGACAATCCAGAATTCTAATTAATATCTGCATACATTTGGGAAGTTTATCAACTTTAATCATAAGACAACTCAATGCTTAACTCAAGGGTAGGTTAGAGTAAATTTTAACTAAATTTCAAAGATAGCCTAGAGCCACGGAACTCTTAATTATATTGCAATCGTTCTGAGAATGGGCTTTCCACTGCACCTTGATAATTCCATCAGCCTTAAGTGGGAAGAAATTAATTCGTTGTCCCAATTATAAATTATCCTCGATCTCATCACGCAGTTGACACAATATCTAACAATAGTGACTGTTATGATCCAATCAATTTCATTTACAGCATTCGTTCAGAAACCTGATTTGGATATCAGTAAGTTGGATACTTAAAGTAAAGCATAACAGCGTTGATTTGACATTAAAATTCCTTTTGACGGTAAAGATAATTTATGTGCATACAGTGAATGGGAAACTATGTGGTATTTCACTTGTTGTTACTGGAATTGAACTTTTATCTTTAGAATACAAATCAATTTGTGATCAAATTGAGTCTGAAAATGATTTTGTTTTATGTGTGTAAGCTGATCTTGTCAGTTAAATCATAGTTTTTAATATGCTTTTCGCTTGTTTAAGGAAATTATTCTTAATGACGTATTCTTTAAAGATGAATAAATAAATATTGTGAATGAAAATTTGTTTTATGATTTCTTCATTAAACATATTGATAACACATAGGAAGTAGTGCCTCCCAAATTTTCTCGCTTACATCATAATAAATTTTGTTATCTACCCTTGTGATAAAAATATTTTAAGTTATCCGACTACGTTCGAATTAAAAATTTTGAAAAGTTGGATTTTTTAAAAAACAATTTAAAACTGTGGTTTTTAGATGTATTGTCAATTACAATACAAAATACCATAAAATGCAAAAAAATTATTTCGAAATATAATATATTTTGAGAAATAGGAACATTTGTTGTAAATTTTAAAGAAATTTAACCAAAACGGTTCACAATTGACACAAAATGGTAATGCAGCAATCCTATTTTTCTTTGGACACAAGCTATGGAATACAATGATGAATGAAATGAGCCAAAATCTAAGAAACATTTTGAGATATAAAGAAATTATGGATAAAAATATGCGTGTGTATGGATTTTTTACAATAAATTCATAATTTAATTTTTCTACAAATACCTATAAAAGAAAAAGCATTTCACCAACAATAATATTTTTTGGTTAATTTCGTCACCCATATTATTCAAAACACACTCAGATATTTTTATGTAAATACCTCTATTAGTTTTTACGATATCATGTTAATAGTGGAGAATTTTTATGAAAATTAAATTTTTGAGAAAATTGTAATGCTAGTTGAAAAATGTGTGACCCTAAATGATAGGTTAGGCTTTTTTTTTTTTTTTTTTGGAAAGCGGAAAGTCTAAACTAAAAGAAATAACAAAAAAAATTATTAGCCTATGTAGTCGATAACCAGTATTTTTAACGTAGTCGGATACCTTAAAATTGGGAAAGGCCTAAAGCATCAACAGTTCACTGCTCTACACAAAAACATTCAGAATTCATGTGGGAAAACAAATTTAGAATGGATTTTAGACTTCTTTTTCTTGACATATTAAAACCAAAATTTGGCACAGAAAGAATTTTAGTAACATAATCACCTATCAAATTTCTGATTCCTAATTCATTGCGTAATTAAGTAATCACATTTACAAGTATGCGTATATAACACCATAATTTACATGGTTTAAATTTAGCTTTCCATTTTAAGTATGTGCTCAAAATTTCATTCATCTATGTTTCCTCATTTATAATTATCCCACATACTTGAAACTTGGTAGGTCGAGTATACTGACTATTTTCGATGAATACAGTTTGATCAAACTTTTACCAAAATAGATAAATTTGGGGTAACTATCCCATACTAAATTTTTTCGCATTTATCTCAAAGTGATTTTGAGGTATCCCGATTGCAACCGTCAGATATATTTTCAAAAATACAGTTTTCACAATATGTGGAACAGAAAGATTCGTCGAACTCTACAAGTCATTTTTTTAATTAATATACTTTTAGAGTTACATCGAATAAAAGAAAATGAAATATGTTATTGCAATTTATACAGTGCAAAAAATATCAAATTTTAATAAATGCTCAGGCAATTTGTCGTTTCCCATTTAAAAATCTAAGAACATTTTTTTCAAATCTAAGAACATCATTCTTTTAATCTAATATTTTTATGAAACCTGCAGAACAGATATAGGAGTCAAACTCCTCAACCTATGGCTTATTAATTACCAGAATTATATTCTTCATTCAGTACAATCTTCTAATTATTGCTAGCCAATCTATAGAGAGCATTTAATTACCTATTCAAATTTCTGCTTTAGTTCAACATTCATCTAGTTTACTTTAGTTCTTATGAAAAAAAAAAAGAATATCGGTCTTATGATTTTGAAATAAATCTGTTTCATGTTAGAATCATGTTGATATCAAAAGTTCCAGATGTCAATGTTTTTTAATTCAAATAGGCTGGCTTTGAGATGTGATTGGTGAAAGCAATATCAAAGAACATCGCTTGGTGTTAAGTATGAATTAAAAGAAGCAGAAAACGTTAATGCAATGCATAAAGATTTCAAAGCAAATATTTATTTTTAAGATGCACTATTTTTCTGCAGAAGAATTCGTAAGATAATGAGGTTTAAAGAAATGAACTTTACTTTTACTGCTAGTGGCATTCATTTTGAAAAATACATTTTTAATACATGAAAAAACGGAAGACGTTGTCTAAAGAACGACATGTCAAGACAGGTAAAGTTGAAATTTAATATAGCAAAATCTGTTGACAAATACGTCGAAATGATATGTTTTTTTCTGTTTGTCAAACAAATGCTAAAGTACAATATATGGGACAATTGATTTTCCAGGAATAATGCATTTGACAATCAGAAGTAAAGGCAACTGCGAAAATAAACATGGTGGGGACAAAAGGTGAAAAAGTTAAAGAACACATATAAATGAAAATAATAATTTTTTCCTATCCAAGCAGAAACAAACAGATTCTTGGAGGTACGTTTTTGTTCAACGTGCTTTTTTTTTTTTAATTTCTACTACAAATCATATTTGACTATTTTTCATAGCCTTCTGGTATGAAATGTCAAAGGAGACTAGCGAAGAATGTTGAAGTAATCAGTTGGAAAAAAAACTTGAGTAATGATAATTTCATTTATTTTTTATTAAAAAGAGAAACGGTTTCTTTGAAGCTTATTCTTATTCATATGATATGAATTGATGCTGTACTGTATAAAGAAGAAATAAATCCCTATTCCTGAGCTTCATTAGATCTGATGAGTTTCTAAAATACTGTACTTAGATAAAGATAATTACATAAAGAAAAAAATTGGAAATCTATATCCGATATAACCAGTCAATTCTTTTTGAAGTTGATGTGAAAGTGAAAATCCCAATCCAATTTGTGGATGTTTAATTAATAACGAAACATGTAATTATCGATTTTTTAAATTTCAAAGGATTTTTTTAAAAAAAATTGCAGGGTTTTTCGATGGAATAATTTCTTATGCTCCTCATTAAGAATCAAAGTGATATTCAACTGTATCAACTGTAAGAATCAAAGCAATATTCAAAGTAACTTATCTTACTTACTGAAATTAAACCATATTAACATTTTTTATGTAAATAAGCACCACTCAAAAATTGTGAAAGTAATTAAAATTTATATTTGATGATTTATACATTATATGTGTAATGATCAATCAAATCCAAAAACCAAACCCAAGTTCAGTCAATGAAATAGGAAATAATAATCTACAACATAAATGTCTGAAAATCAAATCAACATAAATATGTCTGAAAATCAAATCAGCATAAATGTGTCTGAAAATCAAATCAACATAAATATGTCGTAGCCAGTGCGTTATCATTCCTGATCATTTCATCGTCCTACAGGATGATCAAGAAATAAGGGGAGGTGTTCGCCTAGTAGTGAGTTACGTACAACACAAAATGTAACAAAATCTGCCCATAGTACATATTAAAGTATGCAGTTTCAATTTATCAAGAAAAAAATTAGAACCAAAAAATGCCAATGAAGGAAATCCTGACGCTCCAAGAGTGTAATATGTAGAAAAAGAATGCATAACTACCATTGGAAATGGTAAATAGAAACACATCAAATACCAATGAAAAATGTTTATCATAGTAACTTACAAATTTGGCACAAGCTGGCCATTAACTTGATATTTAAATAGTTGCATGCTGTATACAAGGTTTTCGACAGTGGCTCACAGTATCTCGGCTTTTATTCGTCTGACATGTAATGTAAGTTGATCTTTTAAAGTAGGAACATTCCTTGATGCACGATGCCTTTCAAATGAACCAGAACCACCCCACAACCAGAAATCGCCAAGATTCATATCAGTTAATGGGTGTTATCTTATATGGTTAAAATTTTAGAATCTTACGCATAATCTTCGGCAACGTCCAAAACGGGATATCTGTTTGTTGTAATATTGAACCAGCACTGTTGTAACTATTCCGGATTTGTAAAATCACGCCTTTGGCGGTGGAACATCGTCCCTTGGGGCACATTCTGTAACTACGCCAGCCTGGAAACCATGTAACATTACTCGAGCTAAACGACTTAAAGCTCAATGATAAATCATTTTTTCGGTTAATTCTATAATAATATTTTTGGTTGTTAACTGTAACAATAATTTGATTTGTTGTGAATTACGTGGCGGCGCGGGATTGATTTTGGCGTTGCTGTGGTAACCTCTAGATACTGGAATCAACAATTTTTAAAAAATAAATAGAATGATGTTATACAATCCGCTTACTCTTTCTATCCGTAATTCCGCACAGTAATCCTGCTTATTAGCTGTCGCCTGGTCCATAGCGGCAATTCTAACATCTTCAACTTGGTCTTACTTGATACCTTTACGTCTTCGGCACACTAAAAATTCCTTTTGTTTCAAATATTTAAACCATTTTTCGTAAGTTAGTTGTGGCCATCAGTACTCTAATTAACTCTACTTAATCAGTACTCTAATTTTAATCGCCGATATTCACAAAGAGAATCACTGGCAATTTCATAGAACCGCTTGAATGACAGCTAGCTACAGGGTTCCGAACACATCCTGTTATTTCTAGATCATCCTGTATACTTCTTTTGAAACTTTTACAAATCCTGCTCTATAACTTTCAATGAAGAGATATTTTACTTTTGACACTAATATCCCACTTAAAACTGTGTTAGGAACACGAAACTATGAACTTTTTTCACATTTCTAATATAAGTAATCTAATGACTCATATATTTCAGGTTACAGTCAACATAACATGTCATTGACTAATAATAAAATCTATCAATTTTTATACTGTCTTTCTTGAGACTTCAATGGTCTAAATAACAGGCTGAAATCTTGCAAATAAGTTATTTATGACTGACTAATCAACCAGCATTCATAACTTCCCACTATGGATATCTCATGTTAAAATCAGGAAAAAGGCCTTGACAAAATATCGCGCACTCTCTATTAAATATATGTGTGTATTATAAACTACGTGCCACTGGTATCAATAGTTACGAAATAGCCAACTAACGTACAGACAATTTCTTTTCTGAAGTTAATACACAATTATCACAAGATAAAACTAAAGGGAATGGTCTTCTCAAATCTTATTCACTTTTAAAAAGTAAACTTTTACTTCTCGCATACACTTTTAAAAAGTTTGGAATAGAGAGGAAGGTCAAATTTCATTCATCGATATATTTTTGAAGCTCCCTTGCTCATAAACACATGAATGGATGGTGAAACAGAAAAAGAAATATAATACCAAAATGTATTTATCAAACACAAATACTTATGGTCCGCATATAATTTATCAAAATTTTTAACTTAAACATAATCACTTCAGCCAATAATCAGAATTTCTCAGCACAAATATGAAAACAATAACGCAGATGCATTTTGGAGAATTTTTAAGAATTTTTACAGACCATTTAAGGAAAAACTTCGAAGCCTGTAGTCCAAAACGGCACTTGAATGACATTGATATTTCATAATTTATAAGAGAAAATCTCCTTTGAAGTCACATCCGAAGCTTAGCCTCGAAGAATAAATTTCAAGATAATCGAAACTTTATTTTCGGGGCCTGTGTCACTTTAACAAAACAAAATGCACATTAAATATGACGACAAAACGTAAATGAATAATAAAACAATGCTGGTGTAAATAACACAAATAATAAAACAATGCTGGTGTATTTTAGAGACTTTTTATATACCATTTAAGGAAAATTTTGATGTAGTCTAAACTCGCAATCGAATTGCATTGAAAATGTTCATACATTGCTAATTTATGAACATTTATATGAGAAAATCTCCTTTGGAATCATTTCCGAAGCTTAGTCTTGAAGAATAAATTTCAAGATAATCGAAAGTTTTTTTCAAGGATTCTGCCCCTTTTTAACCAAAAAAATGCTCTTTATGTATGACGAAACGAATACGTCTTGCCTATAGGCTAGCAAAACAGAAAATGTAATATTGAAAACTCTTTTTACAATTGTGTGGAAGCTACCAGCTTTCACTTATCCTATAGACATTGTCCAATATTTAGAGAAGCAGACATTCTAGATTTAAACACCTTTTCGGGATAAAAATGAAATATAAAAATAAAAAGAGCAAAAAATAAAGGAAAAGAAGATGCTTTTTCTTCTTTTTTCTAATAGCAGGGAGTTGCAAGTACCACAAAAGCTCTACGAGGCATTGAAGAGACAATATTTATCTTCAACTTGGTTGATTTTTTTTTTGTCTTTATCTCTGGTACAAATCCGGTACTTCGAGTTTATTTGTTGCTCACATTCTGGGGCTCTAAACGAGAAGAGTTGAATTAACTGATATTGCCGAGATAAGTTGCTAAAACTCGAGTTAAAATGAGAATGGATTTTTATCAGGTCAATAACTTATATTTTGTTTTTGGTTAATTATTCAATAAAGTTATAAGTGGTATAAAATTAAATAAAAAAACATCTATATCTGGAAATAAATTGTGTTTTTTCTATTTTAAAAATATTGATTCTTACAAATATAAGGCGGATGGATATTTTCCAAAATTACCACCCCAACTCTATTTTAGAGTAAATTTGGAAAGAATGTGTGTGTTTTAAAAAATTTCTTTTAAAAAAATTTCTTTATTTCTTTTCTAGTGTTTTTTTTAAAAATTTACCACTCTTAAACAAAAGTTTTGATTACTTGTGTTGTTCAGATATTATAAATAAAGAAAATTAAATAAATTTTGAGACATGGACATCTTGAAAAATTGTTTAAATAAATTCAACTGAGTAGTGGAACGCGGAAAAAAGTATGTGAATTTCTAAAATATCAGATAAATTTTGAATATTTCATAATCTAATCGATGTTCATGAAAGTTAAAGGCATAAAAAATGGTCTTATAAAGAGAAAAATGCAAAAAATAAAAATATTACTTTTTTTGTATAAATTGTAGTATGGCGATTTTCTAGATACAAATATTAATTCTCAGAAAAAACTAAACAGGATTTCAAACTTTTTTTATATATATGTTAACTGGTATATCTTACACTTTTTGTTGCAGATGGAATGTTCGTGGTTAACTATGAAAAAGTATTTGCATACTAAGTAATTTTAAATCTGCATTTTAATAAGAAAATCAACAACTTTATTTTAGATGTCTTTGGAATCAACAAATCAACGGTTTAATAACAATCCTTTTAAAAATTGTCCGTTCATTTTCATTCAAATTACTAGTAGTGATAGCTAGAATGTTTTTCGTTGCTTTGCTAAAAAGCTATAATATGAAATCAAGTTTAGTTTTAGTTTAGTTAGATCAACGTCGATAAAGTAACACTAGGGCTATTTTGGGACGCACCTCGTAATTTTGAGCCACGGTCAGGTGACGAGACGATACCTGAACAGACACCCCCCATCCCCTCCACACCACACCAGCAGGAGGACGTTTGACCTGACAGATTTAGCGTGCAAGAGACACCCTCACACGACGGCTCTTCGGTGAAATCGAGTCTCGAATCTGAAACCCTCCGGTTCCGAAGCCGAGACCTTACCACCAGGCCACCACAGCCCCAAGTGAAATGAAATAAAATAATCTAAGAACAATGAATTTCATTCGTTGTACGCAAATGTTTTCATTTGTATTTATTTAATAATCATTGATTATGTTAAAAAATACGATATAAAAAAAAAAATTTTAAATCATGACCTATAATCAAAAAGAGCAAAGCAAGGCCCTAAACAACAGGCATTTTAGGATAATAGCAGAGGAGGAATATATTAAGAAAAAAAAAATTAGCAAAATAGTAGAAAATATTCATAACATGATCTATTTCATCTATTTAACATGATTTACATCATCACATTTCTTTTATACTATATCCATGAAAATTCAAAAACCTGCATTAACTATAAACTGCCATTCTAAATAAATAATGAGAAATTTTCATTATTCAAGTCGTACAAGTCGAATACAAGTCGAAAATTTATTCTACTTGCATTCAAACACCTTTAAGTATCAAAAAGTTTTGAAAAAAATCAAATATTGCAGAATTTTGTTTTATTGGAAATTGTTTTATGTAGCATGAGATTGCTTTCCCAGCTTTATTCTTGACTTCTACATTTTAAGTATAAGAGAAAGATCTTTTATTCCAGTAAATATGTATCAACGAACGAGACTAAAAATTTTATATTAACCCTTTCAAAGGCCATTTTTTCCAGCCATTGTATATTAAAATATAATTTTAGGATCGAGGTTGGCTTAAGGAAAGATTTTCATTTAGTATATCATATAAATTTATTTTGATTAATTAATTGTGTTAATTATTAATTAAGTAACTAATCAAGCTATGAGATAAGAAACTGAAGCATCAAAAATTGTCTTATTGAAAAATTTGCCAGATCATATGCCAACCTTCATAACTTCAAACTGTTGATGAAATTGGTGGGAAGCATACCTCCCATGGTTCATGAAAGGGTAAAGCATAAATTTAAAAAGAATGCCGAAGCAGTATGCTTTTTCTCACTTTTTTAACAGTAAAAAAACAATGAATTTAGCAGTATATTCCTCATATTTAATGATTTCTCTGGTAGAAAAAGAACCTTAACAAAGTGAAAAGATAAACTAAGTAGAAGACAATAGTGGACAAAACAACAGAAAGTTTCTTTTTCTTTTTTAAAGAGTAGCAACTCTTACATTTGCTCTTTTTTAAAGAATAACAGCACAGATAAACAATGAACGTAGTTAGGACTCAATATTTTCGTTCTTCTTGTTCTTTTCATTATCTCCAGAACAAATCTGCATTGACTTTATCATTTTCCCACCCTCTGATTTTAAACGTCAAGAACGACGAAAGAAGGATCATGAGGAGATGAATTGTAAAAATAGATGTGTCCATTTATATAAAAGAAAATCGATTTCGGGAAGTCTAGCAGGTGATTTTTCATTTCCGTAATATTATACTATATGTTATACACGGTGAAGTTAGAAAGATGTGAGTAAAAGAGGAAAAAAAGGGTATTCTTCGAATGAAATACTGCTCATGAATTTTTAAAATATCGTTCTGCCATGTACTGAGCCTTAAGCAAACATAAGATGCGGAGGGATTTCTAATATTGCTGCCCGGTTCTGTCATAGTCAAAGAGTTTTTAAGAAAATAGTATTGAAGTAAAATTGGAATAGATCATTTAAATATGTATTTTATCCTAAATTGTTTGCTAATATTTAAAAGGATAAAACTGATTTAAATCTAAAAATAATAAATATTATTCATATCAAATGAAAATGTTGGAAAAAATGGCTCACAATATATATGTTACCGTTAAAGTATATAATGCAGTTATTTCATAGAATACCTAGTCATTCCATGAAATAACTGATCGTTTCCGTTAAAGTGTATAATATACTATTAATTTGATACTTTAACTATTTATTTCATAGAATAACTAGGTATTCTATAAATTAACTAATGAGAGCCGGTTAAAGTGTAAAATAAACAATTTATCTAAAATGAAATAACTAGGTATTCTATAAATATACTAATGATAGACAATTAAAATGAAAAGGAAGCAATTTATCTAGTTAATTGGTTAGTTAGTTGAGGTTTTTTTTGGTGCAAGGGCCAGATTTGGCCATGCTGCGCCAACAGTATGGTATAAGTTACTTGTCAAATGGTATGACTAATTATTATCAGTAAAATTCAGATACAAATTTTAAAATATCAAGAGTCTACTATTGTAAACAAGGTTAAACGAATAAAAAGTCTTAATATTTAAATAAGATGATAAAATCCAATCGTCTTCAAAAATGTAAAAATGTTAGAATGGGGATTTTCTCCCACCATGTCAGTGATGCTAGGAGATGATGTATTAAAAAAGCGTATTCGGTGGTGATTAAAAGCAGGACATTCTGATAGTATGTGAATGACCGTAAATTCAACACGGCACACAGTGCATTTTGGACATATTTCACCAAACAAAAGGTGCTTATGTGTAAACCGGGTGTGGCCGATACGAATTCGAGTTATTTTAACATCCTATTCCCTTACAGGGAGAGTTGGCCACATATTGATAGAAGGGTGAATGAATCGTAATTTGTTAGAAACCTGTAAATCCCATGAATCTTGCCATAGTCTGTGAATAAATTTACCGTGTCTTTTTTACGTCTGAGTAGGGTATTGGGCTTTGTAAGGAAATGGTAGCTTTTTTTGCGGCAGCGTCGGCTAATTCATTGCCGTAAATACCTACATGGCTAGGCAGCCAACAAAATAAAATATCGAGTTCTCTAGATTGTAGATTCCGCAAGTGGGAAAGAATTTTTAAGACTAAGGGGTGTGTTCCATTCCGAGGGTGGCCGAGAGCTTCAAGAGAGCTCTTACTATCTGTGTAGATACAGAATTTTCGCCCAGGGAGGTTGGAGACTTTCTCAACAGCAATAAGAATAGCCATCAATTCAGCTGTCAAAACAGATCATAAATTATTTAGTTTATAGCTGCATGTATCCTCTGGAGTAACGACGCTACAACCGACATAATTACTTATTCTGGATCCATCAGTAAAGATGGGAGTGTAACTGGCATATTCAATTCGGTGATAATGGTAAAGTTGCTGAAATATTATCGATGCATTTGTAGATTTATCATATGTGGAAAAAGGATTTAGATATGAAATTTAGGGGATATTCCAGGGAGGAAGATCAATATTGGTAGTATGCTGAATTTCAACATGTAAAAGGTCTGAATCGACTAGAAGTTGTTAAATCCTTTCAAAGAAAGGAAGGATATTAAAAGAACGCGCCTTATACAGTCTTGAGATATCAATAGGAATTTTCATACGACCAACTGGATGATTATGACAAGATTGCAGACGAAAAAAATATCGAGTACTTAACTTTCTCCGCAGATATAGAGGCAACTGATGACAGATTACGTGTAAACTCTGCAATGGTGAAGTGCGAAAAGCCCCTGAACATATTCTTAATGCAGAGTGATGTATAGAGTCCAGACTGCGCAAAACACTAGATCTAGCGGAGCCGTATACCTCACATCCGTAATCGATAAGTGGAAGAACCACAACTTGATAGACACGAAGTAAGGATACTCGATCTGCTCCCCAAGACGTAGTTGAGAAGACTTTTAAAATATTGAGGGATCTCTCACATTTCTTCCTCAAATGACGGATATGAGGAAGGAAAGTAAGCTTCCGGTCAAACACTACACCCAAAAAACGTACCTCGTTAACAACTGTTATGTTAACACCCCGGATGTGTCTTACAGGGTCAGGATGGAGGCTTCGTTTCCTACAGAAGTGGACACAACGGCTCTTCTCGGGAGAGAGTGTGTGTCCGTTTTCATCACACCAATTTGTAAGCTTGTTAACAGCTTTCTGCAGTTGTCGCTCAATCAAAGCCATGTTAGATCCTTGGCAAGAGATCTGTAGATCCTCAACGTAGAGAGTGCTTGTGACAGATGCTGGTAAGACATGAAGCATTGAATTTAGATGAAGTATGAAAAGAGTGACACTTAAAACACTTCCCTGAGGGACACCCTCACTCTGTATAAAAGGATGGGAAAGTGTATGTCCTATCCGAACTTTAAAAATACGAGTTTTTAAAAAATTTTGAATAAAAACCGGCAGATTGCCTTTAAAACCCAAGTCAGATAAAGATCAGAAAATACCATAACACCAAGTGTGATCATACGCCTTTTCGACATGAAAGAATATAGACACTAGGTGGTTCCTCTGGACAAAAGCATTGCGAAATTCCGACTCCAGAATGACAAGATTGTCAATCGTAGACCTACCTCGACGGAAACCGCTTTGAGACTGTAAAATGTACTCATTCCTTTCTAATTCGTATACAAGGCGTGCATTAATCATACGCTCTAAAGTTTTGCACATGCAGCTGGATAGAGCGATCGGTCTGTAATTAAAAGGATCTTTAGGGACTTTCCCGGGTTTAAGTATGGGAACTACGATTGCCTCATACCACTGTGAGGGAAAACTCTGTTCGCACCATATTCTATTAAACAATCGTAAAATTTGCAAAACAGAAGTTTCGTTTAAGTTGCGAAGCATGCTATACGTGATCCCGTCAGGACCTGGACTTGTGTCACGAGCCTGAGAAAGAGATCTCTTCAATTCAAATAACTGAAATTCCCGATTATACGAAGAAGTCTGCGGGTTCTGAAATTTAGCCGAATATTCTCAGCCCGTCTCTTAGTTGCAAAAAAGGCATGATTGTACGAGTTGGAGCCTGAAATTTCTGCAAAGGTTTCACCAATAATATTTGCTATGTCAAAAGCTGACGAATAGGAATTATCTCCTGTTTTCAGAATAGGAAAAGCAAACTCTTTATAAATACCGTTTTCTGCTTTTACTTTTCTCCATAATTGTGCGCTACTTGTTGCTGTCGTGATTGAACTGACAAATTTTCGCCACGACTCTTTTTGACTATGACGTCGGATTCGACGAGCATTTGCTCTTGCCCGCTTAAATGCAATAAGATTTTCCGAGGTAGGATACCTACGGAAAATGCCCCATGATTTTCTTTGTTCCTTGTAAGCATTCTTACAAGCGTTATTCCACCATGGTTTACGAAATTTTCGTGGATGAGATGAGCGCTTTGGAATTGTCATATCAGCCGCACTGAGTATACAGTCGATGACATTTTGCATAGCATCCGTTATATCACAAGAAATCATTGTTTCGGTAATAGAGGCATGCCTGGAGAATGCTGCCCAGTCCGCCTTTTGAAATATATATGTCGATGGTCTTTGAATCGGTTGCTCATCATCAGTAGAAGAGACGATCAGAGGGAAGTGATCGCTATCATGAAGATCATCTTCAACTGCAAGAGTCAAAGAAGAAAAAAGTGCTGGAGAACATATAACCAGATCAATAGAATGAAACGTACCAGTGGGTTCATGAAAGTATGTTTTTTCCTCATTATTGAGCAGACAGAGACAATTATCAGAAAGGAATTGTTCAATATGTTGCCCACGGATGTTAATACTATCGGATCCTTGCCTCCACGACGTTTATATGGTACTGTGGCCATTGAAATCACCCAGTAATAGGAAAGGTGTAGGAAGCTGGTCAACTAAAACATTTAGTTCTGCTTGAGAGATGACGTCATTTGGCGGTAGGTATATGCAGCAGACTGTAAATAAAGTTCTAACATGGACCTGGATAGCCACAGCCTGCAAAGAAGTGTGCAAATTTAGAGTAGTGCTGGGATAATTGTTGGAGGTGAAAATACATACGCCTCCAGAGTTTGAAACATCAATATCCCTACGCACGCAAGTATAACCCCGTAACTTCAATGAATGATCTGGTTTCAAGAGAGTTTCTTGTAATGCAACACAAACGGGATGTGAAGCATTAACAAGAGCTTTGACGTTCTCTAATTTCGGCCGAAGACCACGGCAATTCCATGAGACGAAATTAACCATTAAATATAAGTGGGGAGCTGTTGTCAGCAACAGTAGGCAAAGTAATTGATGATTCACAATTCATTTGTAGATCGTCATCATCCTCTTCAGAAGGATGTATTTTTAAAAGCTCGTTTCCTGTCAATGGATTATGAAATAAAGTGGGCAAATCTTTGCCAGCAAGAGAGGTTTTATATGGTTATTTTATGGATTTAAGATCTTTAACTGAAGATCCACGTCTTGCAAATTTCAACGCAAGAGATTTCCGAGATGCAGATGATAATTTTTTCTTTTTGCTTTTCGATAATGTTTGTTCTGTAACTGTGCTGGAAGAAATATGATCCGATTCAGTATCAGTAGTTAAGATAACGACTGGCTTCGTTTGTCTCGCTGATGCAGTAAGAGAGAGTTTTGCAACTGTAGCATAGCTTTTGCCTTCTTTAGGAGTCTGTGCCTTTACAAGACGCCGAGCTTCAGGAAAGGAAATATTTTGTGCAAATTTTACAGCAATAATTTCCTTCTCAAGCTTCCATTTTGGACAAACACGTGAAAAAGAGGTGTGATCACCTTTGCAATTAACACATTTTTCTTTTTGTGCACATTCATTGCTTTCATGACCAACGACTGCGCAACGGGCGCAAGTAAGGGTCCCGCGTCAGTTTGCCTTTGAATGGCCAAACCGCTGGCATTTAAAGCATCTTAATGGATTTGGCACATAAGGCCTCACAACCAGTTTCATATATCCAGCTTTTAACGAGTCTGGAAGCTTGGGAGTATTAAAGGTCAGAATATGGTGCTTAGTTTCCAGAAGTTTCCCATCACGCCGAATCAGGATACGACGCACGTGTGTAACTCCTTGACTTTTCAGTTCCATTTCAATGACTTCTAAAGGTTCATTTAATAGCTCTCCACATGTAATGACTCCATTTGAAGAGTTTAATGAACTATGGGGAGAGATAGTAACAGGTATTGTACCAAAGGTTTTGATTTTAACAATTTTTTGAGATTGCTGACGAGAAGACACTTCAACGAGCAAGTCTCCTGTCCATAGTTTACGGACATTAGCAACTTCACCAACAGTAGAAGTGAGTGCTTTCTCCACAAGAAATGGGGAAACATTTTCAAACGTTGCATTGTCTGAAGAGATACGTTTTACAATAAAATAAATTGCAAATGGTTTTTCAGTTTGTTTTGGATAAATATGGTGCCCACTGAAGGGACCCTTTTTGCGAGGACCCATACGATATGACAGGGATTCAGGTTCGACGACACCGCCCACCACGGAGCGCAACACGGGAAGGCAGCCACCGGCTCTGGACTTCCCAACCTCGGCGCTTACCCTAGTGTTAGCCGAAACCTATACGCTCGGAGTTACCCCCGGGGACAGTGACCACCCTTAACGCCAAGCCCAAGGAGTAACCCCTTCGCTTGATCCCTAGCAGACTAGCAATTCAAGTTGTTAGCTACCGGCCGATTGATACACCGGAGACCACAGTGCACCGCCCGTCTAATGGGTCGCCACGCACGGCAAACACGTGGGGGTATTTGCTGTCCATGAGAAGCAGGAAGCAAACAGAGCGGCGACAACTTCTCATGGAGAGCTCCCTCGCCTACCCTCGAGGGAAAGAAAAAAAGACAGCCAAGAGCAGAAAACGGAGGGGAGATTAAACCGAAAGGGAGTAAAGATCCCTGGGTACCTCGGGATCGGGACACCCGTACTCACCTAAAGAAGGTGAGCCCCTGAGGGGAGCAATTTATCAAATTTATGCACTGTATAAATGGTATTTATGAAACCGTACCATAAAATCATTTATTACAACAAGGATTACTAAAATGGCACTTGGAATCACAAAGAACATTATTTCTAAAACAAAAACATTACATCGAAATTAACGGGTTTTTTTCCTCTACTTTCCATATTGTTAAACGAAACTTAAATGTACCTTATACTAAAAAGCGAAATATATGCTATAGATTATTTTACACTTTAACGAGCTGCAGATCGTTATTCTATGAAATAACTAGTTAAAGTGTCAAATTAATAACATTTTACACACTTTAACGGGCACAATCAGTTATTTCACGGAGTAACTAGGTATTCTATAAAATAACGGATTTCATACTTTAACGGTAACATATATATTAAATTTTTCGATACTTGTGTATTAACTGCAGATAAGCTTTTAGTCACCAAAACATTTCTTACCATTGTAAGCAAAAAAATTACAAAAACGTTTTTTGAAGGAAATAGCTATTACAAAAAGAATAAAGAGCATTGTAAATATCACATATAAAGAAAGATAAACTTTTGTTCATAATAATTTATTCTGATGATAATCTATTTTTTTAAATAACACCAAGTTATATTTCTTTACGATATAATACGTATGATCTATATGCCAAATTATTTTATCTATATTTAGAATTTGATTGTTCAGTAAATAACACGAAACGATGCTTCATTCTATATAAAGACACAACACAGCATAGCCAAAGTCTACACAAAATTATATTTGCAGCAAACATCAGAACAAGAAGCTATTAAAGTTTTCTCAAGAGCTCAACAACATAAAGAGAGATTTTGCTTGACCACTTCTCTCCACTCGACTAACTGATTTTGTCTGAGTATTTCTGCTTTAATAATACCGTAAGAGAATATCGAATGTTCTAGTAGAAACGTCTGTATAATTGGGTTTAGTTTAGTTATATTAACGTCCGGTTTAAAGCAACACGAGGGCTATTTGGGAACTTACCTCGTAATGTTGACCCAAGATCAGATGACTAGGACGACACCTGAACTGGCACCCCCCTCTCCACACCACACCAGCTGCAGGACGTTTGGCCTGACATATTTAACGTGCAATACCTGACATATTTAACGTGATTTTTTATGGACGCAAAAGGAAATTTTAGAAGAAAAAAAAGTGGAATGGAGAACATTTTAGGTCCATATCGCATTGATGTCAATAATAGAGACTATATTTTTAATCTTGCATCGACCTACCCAAAATTGATTTAATATCTGCAGTTGGTGAATTTCCTTTCTGAATAACAACACACATTTTAAGGAGGAATTATATAGGCTCAAGTAAGTGCAATCGTAAGGACCGTGGTGGCCTGGTGGTAAGGTCTCGGTTTCGGAACCGGAAGGTTTCAGGTTCGAGACTCGATTCAACCGAAGAATCGTCGTGTGAGGGGTCTCTTGCACGTTAAATCTGTCAGGTCAAACGTCCTCCCGTTGGTTTGATGTGGTGTGGAGAGGAGGGTGCCAGTTCAGGTGTCGTTCACCTCATCTGACTGTGGTTCAAAATTAAGAAGTCCGTCTCAAAATATCCCTCGTGCTGCTTTAAAACGGAACGTTAATGTAACTAAACTAAAAGTGCAATCGTAACATTTCAGATCCTCCAGTATTGTAATTAATATTTGCATACATTTGGAAAATCTGAGTTTTCGTCATAAGGCAAAATGCATGTTTAACTCAAGGTTGGGGGACAGTAATTTTTAATTAAATTCCAAAGACCGTCTAGAATCACTGAACTCTTAATTACATTGCAACCGTTTTAAAAAGGCAGTTGCCCTCACACTTTGGTAAGTCCATAAGCCTACCTTCAGTGGAAACATATGAACTGGCCGTTCCAAATTATAAATTATCTGCGCTCTCCCAGTCAACACAATATCTTTCATTAGTTTCTGGTATATCCCAATCAATTTCGTTCACAGCATTCGTCACAATCAAATACCTGATTTGGATATCAGTAGTCGTGATATTTGAAACGAGGAATAACAGCCCTAATTTCATTTGGAAATTCTGTTTGACGGACAGTATATTTGCGAGTGTGTACATTGTAGGGGATGTGCCATCTGGTATTTAACTTATTGCTGTTGGAATTGAAATTTTGTTAATATTTGGGAAACAAATTGAGTTTGAAAATAATTATTTTGTGTGAGCTGGTCGTACTTGTTAAATCATCATTTTTCAAATACCCAACGCTTGTTTAAGTAAATTACTCATAGTGATAAACTCTACGCAATTTTTAATGTAATAATTATTTTAAAGGAAAATGTTTTTGGGTCTCTTTTAAGTAAATACAATGATAATACAGAGGAAATAATCAATCCCAAACTTTCTCGCTTACACTCAAATGAAGTTGCTGTTATCCATTCACATAAAAAAATTCTCAATATTGAGGAAAGGTCGAAAACACCAAGAGTTCTTAACCCTATAAAGAAGCACGCAGCGTTCATGTAGGAAAGAAAATTTCGATTGAATTTTAGATTTATTTTTCTTTACTGATTAAATCCAAAATTTGGCATGAATATGAAATTTTAGCTACATGATCACATTAAAAAATTTTCTTATCTAACTTGCTACATTATTGAGTAATCACCTTTACGAGTATGTGACTATACAGAATACCAGATTGTCAACACCTTAATTTGATTGGTTAAAATTTTTCTACTCGTCTTCCTTTTACATATTAAATCTGTATTCAAAATTTAATTCATCTCGGCCTTCTAATTTTGTAACTATCGTGCTTATCTGCTTCTGGTTAGCCATACAAACAGATTTTCCAAGAATAGATTTCGATCAAAATTTGACAAAACTCGATACATATGGCGAGAAGATCACATAACGAATTTTATATGACTATCTCAAAGGTATTTCAAACTATCACATTCGCAGCAGACAGACGCACATTCAAAAATGCAGTTTTCGCTCTCAGAGAGGTAACATAGATTCGATGAACTCTTCAAGAAAAAATTTTTTAATTTAATTTTTTTATATACTTTGTATGAGAAGTGTAGTTTAGTTTAGTTTATTTATATTAGGTTGGTGCGTATGAAATGTCGGATTCTTAAGTGATTGTATAAAACTGCATATCTTTCTTCAAAAGCTGTTTATTCAATCAAAGTATGCTCCATTCGCTTCAATACACTTCTCCCAACGAGATTTTAAAGCGTAGATGCCTGTCTTAAAAAAATTTTGGTCTTTAGAATTAATAAACTCTGATATCGAGTTTTTTAGACATTTTTCATAGTGTTTGCCCCTTAAAAACAGCTCTAAATGCTTGAAAAAAGGAAAATCGGTCGGCGAGAGATCCGGTGAATATGGTGGATGCTGCAAAACTTCATATTCCAGTTCGTTCCAGCTTATTTCGCTCTGTCAGTGCGTGCGGTACCCACTTGTCCATCTTCTTAACCTTGCCAATCTCAGAAAAGTGTCTCAATATCGTTGTATGGTCAACTTTCATCCTGATAGCAAGTTCCCTCGTGGATACGGCTGGATCCGCTTCCACTAGAGCCTTCAGGTCACCATTCTTCACAGACGTTTTGGGTCTTCCTCGCGGCTCATTTTGCAGTGAAAAATCGCCAGTCCGAAATTTTTCGAACCAACGCTGCACTTTCCGATCGTTAACCATATTCTCCCCAAACGCTTGGTTTATGTTGCGTGCAGCTTTTGCAGCACTATTACCAAGTTTGTACTCATATAAGAAAATGACGCGAATGTCGGCAGAATTCATATCGGCAATAAACTCAAAAGAAATAACAAAAGGGAAGACCTTCGAGAAAACCTATTTTGCTGAAATGAGTCTCTGGCAATTTACAATACGACTATGAATGAGGTTATGCCAAAGACAAAAGTATAACGAAAACAGGGAGACAAACGTCCGCATGTAAAGAGAATCCGACATTTCATACGCACCAACCTAATATTAATGCCCTGTTTAAAGCAACACGAGGGCTATTTTGGGACGGATCTCGTCATTTTGAACCACGGTCAGATGACGGGGACGACAGCTGAACTGGCACCCCCCTCTTTACACCACAACAACGGGAGGACGTTTGGCCTGACAGAATTAACGTGCAAGAGAGCCCCTCACAAGACGGTTCTTAGGTAGAATCGAGTCTCGAACCTAAAGCCCTCCGGTCCCGAAGCCGAGACCTTACCATCAGGCCACCGCGGCCCCCACATATGAGAAAAAGTGCAAATATTTAAAATTTTTCACGTCATGCTTTTCATAGCACAAATAAAGTCATAGTTAAAAGTGTATGCTGCATTTTCATCAAATGAACGGTAACATAAAAGTATAAAAACTACATTGCAGTTTCGACTTTCACAGTTTAATACCACGGTGGTTCTACAATGATTTAGAGAAATTATCACCTTCTATTCACCGATATAATGCAACTTTTAAATCAAATTTGCAGAGATTTGATAAACGCATCAAATTTATCCATCTACAGCCCATTAATTTTCCGAATTCTATTTAGTTTTACTGATAGAATCTTATAATTATCTATTTCAAGAATATTAACTGCAAATTTAATTTGTTCGTTCAATTCAAGATAAAATTTAATTTAAAAACAGAATACAAGTCGTGTGATTTTGACATAATCTGTTTCATGTTAGAATCATATTAATATCACAAAATGCATGTCTATGAATTGGTATTGGTGAAAGTAATGTCAAAAAAATCTCTTAGTAAGGAGCTTCTTAAAATTAAGATTTGAATTTTCCACCATTCGTAAAGTGTTAATAACCCTTTTTAAAAAACCATTTGTTAGCTGATAATTTAGGGCTACTAAAAATGGAGAGTTATAAGAAAGAAGACCATATTTTCATTGTTGAACAATATTTCAAAAATAATGAGAGTCTGTTCAAAAGGAAATTTAAGAATTGGCCAACCTGGATCGCATGGTTGAATAACATTGGATTTTAATTGGCTCCCTATATCGTATGATTCCATAATATTGAATTTATTTTCACAGGGTTATTTCAAGCTAAAAGTCTATGCCAAGAAGCAGACAAGGATGCGAGCATTCAAGGAAGAAATTCGACACTACATCACTGAAATACTGAAATTTATCCTCATTTATGCAAAACAGGCATGAAACACTTTTACCGAAGAGTGTGGATGTGCCAAGAAAACAGTTGAGGCCTCTTGTCCAATGTGTTATTCCATACATACTCAGCTATCCTGTTTACTTTACGATTTAGTAAAAATATAACAATTTAAAGGGAAAAAATATATTTAATTGAAATATTACATTAACATTTTATTCTATCGTGTAATGTTCCATTTTCAATAAATCTAGACTATTAACTGCCAAATAGTTTTTAATGGCTAACACTTTACTACACGAATTCAAATCTTAAGTTAATCTTGGCACATCCTTTATTGAGTTCAATCTAAAAGAATCCGAAAAAGTAATATTATGCTTACACTTTTAGAAGCAAATATCTGCACTTAAGCAACGCATTCTTTTCCATGCTGAATACATTGTCACGAAGAAGAAATTCAAAGAAAAGAGAACTACGCTTTTGCTGCTAGTGGTATACTTTTTGAAAAATACATTTTAAAACCTTAAAAACGGGCGGAGGCGTTGTCTAAAGAACGGCATGTCAAGTCAAGGAAAGTAGAAACTTAATATAGAAAAATAGGTTGACAAATGCATCAGAAAGATATGCCTTTTTTTCTGTTTGTCAAGCAAATGCCAAAGTCTAATATAGAGAACAATGGATTTTCCAAGAATAATGCATTTGACAGTGAATGAAAGGACAACTGCAGAAATAAAGATGGTAGGGGACTAAAAGGCGAGAAAGTTAAAGAACACGAATAAATAAAAGTAATATTTTTTTTATCCTTTCCAAACAGCAACAAACAGATTCTTAGAGGTACGTTTTTGTTCAATCTTTTTTTTAAATTTCAACTCCGAATCTACTTTGACTCCCTTTTTCCTTGCCATCTGGTACGAAATGTCAGGCAAAATGAGTGAAGGATGCTTGACGTGTTGAGTGAGAAAAAAACATGAGTAAAGAGGATTTTATTATTTTTCTTATCAAAAAGAAAGACGATGTCTGTAAAAGTTCTTCGTGCTTCTTATGATATATAATAATGCTCTAAGGTGTAAAGCAGAACAAAATTCCCATTCCTAAGAGAGTTTGTTTTGTTTAATTATATTAACGTCCCGTTTCAAAGCAACACGAGGGCTATTTTGGGACTTACCTCGTAATTTGGAACCAAGATCAGATGACGAGGACGACACCTGAACTGGTACCTCCTTCTCCACACCACATTACACCAGCTGGAGGACTTTTGACCTGACAGATTTACGTGCAAGAGACCCCCTCACACGACGGTTCTTCGATGGAATCGAGTCTCGAACCTGAAACCCTCCGGTTCCGAAGCCGAGGCCTTACCACCAGGCTACAGCGGCCCTTTCTAAGAGGGAGAATAGAGCTGATGAATTTTTAAAATTCTTTATTGAGGTATGTATATTTAACCAAGAATAAAATAAAACATTTCTTAAAGCAAAATTTAATTTATCATCGAAGTTGACATGAAAGTGAAAAATCAAATTCCAATTTCTGAATGTTTAACTTATAAGAAACCAGTAAAACCAGTCTTTTTTTTAAAAAATTGATGAATATTTTTAATTACTTTTCTAGAATTTTTCGGTGGATTAATTTGTTTTGCTCATATTGAATCAAAGCAATAATCAACTCTAAAACTAAATCATATAAATATTATTTATCATGTAAATAAAAAATATTCAACAAAAATTGTGAAAGCAATTTAATTTTATATTTCATGACATTTACGTAATATGTTTAATGGTTAGTCAAATTCAAGAATAAGAGTCCGTTCAATGAAATAGGAAACAATAATCTACAACACAAATATAATAGAAAAAAATCAACATAAATATATTGAAGCCAGCCATCATTTCTGATCGTTTCATCAATCTATATTTCTTTTGAAAATTTTACAAATCATGTTCTGCAACTTTCATTGAAGAAACACTATATATGTTCTATAACTTTCAATGAAGACATCACTTTAGTGCCTGCCTTCAAGCAGTATTAGATTTAAACTATGAATACAAAACTATAAACTTCCTTCAGACCTTTAAGTAATCTAGTGACTCGCATATTTCAGATTACAGCCAAAATAACTTGTCATTGACTAATAATAAAATCTATCAATTTTTAGATAATCTCGATTTTTAGTTGAGACTTCAATGATCTAAATAACTGGAAATGTTGCAAATCATTTATTTATAACTGACTAATCAACCAACATGCCTGACATCCTACTATGGATACCTCAAGATAAAACTAGGTGAAAGGCCTCGACGAAAATTTCTCACGTCCTCTCTATTAAATATATCTGTGTATTATTAATTACATGCCACTGGCAAACAATAGTTAAGAAATAGCCAACTGAAGTACAGTGTTGGGCAATTAATTGCTTTTATTGGGTCGTTCGGAAAGTCATTTCGTATTTTTGTGTCAAAATGAAAAGAAATTTTCGTTTAATGAATAAATTATTTATTAAATTATAAAATTGCCATTCTGGTCTAATACCTTTTGGTAGTAACATGATTACACGCTCATAAAAGTTTTGGTCTTTGCTGTAAAAAAAACTGATCGAGGTGGTTTTTGGCCTCCTCATTTGAAGGAAAAATTTTGCAAATCAGTTCTGGTACTGATGTACTGTTAACACATCTTCTCCACACATATTGGCTAATTTATTTCTGGCTTGAACAGCATTTTTACCTTTTATAGCAAAAAAGAAAAAAATGACGAAAATGCTGTTTATTGCTCTCCATATTTAAAAGGGCACCATCCAAAAACTACTGCGAAGAATCAGCTGCACTTTTTCACACTCAAGCCTTGCTATATCAGCTCTTAAAACATAAAATGATTTTGCGGTTTAAGTATGAAATTGGGTGCGAAAAATGCAATTAAATCCTTTGTCAGGAAAAAACGAAATTACTTTCCGAACAACCTAATATGAAGTTAATGCACAAGTATTTCAAGATAAAATCAGAGGGAATGGTCTACTCGAAACTTCCTCTCATGCACTTTGTTAAAGTTCAGAATAGAGAGTTGAGTCAAATTGTTGAAAGTTTCAAGCTGTCAAACACATGTGTAGAAGGTCCAATAAAAACAGAAATATAATTTTTAAATGCATTGATCAAAAAATGCTAATGTTCATCAATTCACTGCTTAATTAAACTTTATCTCTTCCACCTATAACCAGAATTTAGCCGTACAAAAGAGAAAAATATTTTGTTATATTTTTTAAACATTTGCACAGATCACTTACGATAACAGAATCTGAAGAGAAACGTTGATGAATGGAGTCAAAAAATATTTTAAATGCATTAAAAATAATCATAAAATAGCACAACTTACAAGAAAAAAATTCTTTGAAGTCGCTGCCAAAGAATTTATCAAAATTTGAAAGTAAAAAATAATAACATCAGCCAATAATAATTTCTCAGCACAAATAATAAAACAATGCTGGTGTATTTTAGAGACTTTTTATATACCATTTAAGGAAAATTTTGATGTAGTCTAAACTCGCAATCGAATTGCATTAAAAATGTTCATACATTGCTAATTTATGAACATTTATATGAGAAAATCTCCTTTTGAATCATTTCCGAAGCTTAGTCTTGAAGAATAAATTTCAAGAAAATCGAAAGTTTTTTTCAAGGATTCTGCCCCTTTTTAACCAAAAAAATGCTCTTTATGTATGACGAAACGAATACGTCTTGCCTACAGGCTAGCAAAACCGAAAATGTAATATTGAAAACGCTTTTAACAATTGTATGGAAGCTACCAGCTTTCACTCATCCTATAGGCATTGTAAAAATCCAATATTTAGAGCAGCAGACATTCTAAATTTAAAGTCCTTGGTGCAAGAAAAATAAAATACGAAAATAAAAAGGGGGAAAGAAGAAATTCTTTCTTTTTTAGTTAAGAGCAGGCAGTTGTAAGTAGCACAAAAATTTTTACGAGGCATTGAAAAGACAATACTTTTCTTTAACTTGATTTTTTTCTTTGCTTGTCTTTTTTTTTAAATCTCCGATACAAATCTCTGCTTCGAGTTTTTTTGGTACTCACTTTCTGGGGCTCTAAAGAACTGAGGAGTTGAAGAAAGCATGTAGCAGGGATGAGTTGCAAAATTTTGAAAGAGAATCTATATCTGTGAAACACATAGTTTATATTTCTTTTCTATTCAGTATGTAATGAAGCTCTTTGTAGTGTTTTGAAATAAATAAAAATACTTATATCTGGAAAGAAATCGTGTTTGTGGATATTTAACCACAAATAAAAATGGAAAAGATATTTTCTAATATTAAAGCCAAGTTTTCTCTTGTTGCTCTTCGTTTAACAGCTTTTGGCGGAGGTGTTGGCGGAATTGTGCCAATGTGTAGCTTAAGAAGCAATTTATTCTGTTCAATGCATTTCAGTTGCTGTATGGATCTATTTCGAAATTTTAGCGGAAACATTTTAATCTCTTCAAAATACAAAGTCATTCGTTAAAGACTGTTAGCATATGATGTCCGGGATTCTTACTTATCTAAATACCTTTGAGCACAGCAGATGCCTTTTTATTATTTTTAAAAAAAGAGTATGACAAGTAAACTTAATCTAGTTAAATTGATTTTCAGAATAACAGGAATAATGTTTTAATAAATAAATTACTTTGTGTAGTTGTTATATAAGCAGGAAAATCTTGACTTTGTGTAAATAATTCTCACCGTAGCGTTATATCCTTCTCTAATTGATATAAATATTAGTATTTTTTTTTAATTCAAAACCGCAAATTCCTAAAAATGTATGTACAAAATCTTTTTATAGCCCATTCATTAATTTTTTGAAGACATTATATAAATAATTCGATCTTATTTTTTAATAATTAAAGTAAATGGTATCCATGATATTGCCACACTGAACAATTGAGTTTCTATAGCTGAAGGGTTATAACACAGGTCTCGCATAAGAGATCGCGAGTTTCGAATCCCGGTAGATTCAAAATTCGTGCGCATATTTTTTCCTGGTTTTGTTTCTCCTTTATTTCCTGTTCTACAAGATTGTGAACCATCTTTAGTCCCCATAAAAGTATTCTGGAGCTTTCTCTGCTAGTATAAAAGTTGAGACTCTCAATCACAGCGTTCCGAGTTCATATTTGAATAAATAAATTGGTTTAACTTCCCTTCCTGTGTGTTCTTGAGATTTATATGTGTAACAATATTTTTAAAATACACAAGGTAGGAGACATTTTTAACAATCAATATTTCAGCTGATTATTTGATTGCCTTACATCATTGCAGGTACGATTTGACGTTAGAACCATTTGGATACTACAGGGGTTGTTCCTAGAGTTAAATTCTCCCAAATATTCGCAATTACATGGTGATTTATAAT
>JAPMOQ010001131.1:3955835-4009912 GCA_026543055.1 Argiope trifasciata | reverse complement strand
AATTCTGATTTATAATTACTGTCATATATTACGTTTGTGTCTTATAGCTCTGTAGTATAGTTTATATCCCTGAAAATTGCTGAATAACTTTTTTTGCTCATTTATATTTAAGTAGTTCGTATGTTATTGAAATAAATAAAATATTCTTGCAAATAGTGTTAAACAAAGTATTCTATATCAAACAAGAGAAAATAGTCTCCTCAAAACTTTCTCGTACACAAACTTGTCATGCCAGAGAACTTCTTACTTATTGACGTGCAATATTTACGATATACTAACCTTTGGTGAGAATTTAGTATTTTTACTAAATTGATTGTCTCATCTACTGGTGTGCTATTTGACGAGTAATCCTATATATAAGGTTATTAGTATCCAAAAGTCGAATTTGCTTTTAGACATGTTTGTTTCGACCAACTGAAAAAAAAGCTCACACTCAACTGCACTTGCTGCTCCTGTAGTCACAAAATCCCATAACAAGTTTGATGTATTTAAGTCGCTTCGTTTTTGCATTATCATTCTTGCATGTTCCTGGAAGTCCATTGGTTATTGGATTTCCCTCAACATTTGACAGATGTCTACTCAACAGATATTGAAACTATGCAGCAATTATTTATCAATCTATCTTTCATCTAGCTTTGTATTTATCATATTAATTTATATACGAACAGCCAGGTAGAACAGATTTCCTCTGAACAGATTTTACTCAAGATTTGATAAAAATCTACAAATTTGGTGTGTAAATCATATAGCATAGCAACTTCATAGCGTTGTTGAGTTATCTTTACCTTATGTAGTAAAGACAGACGTACGGAAGAACATTTTCCAAAAACCTGTTTTTCGAATTCAGAAAGGTTTAAAACGTGTAGATTCGTCACAATCACGAATTTGTATTTTTTGACAATTGCCATCCTTACTCTCTGCTGCGTATACGAGAAAGCAAAAAAGTGCATAGCTAGGACTAGAGTAAGCCATATTACTAACTCTTCGACCCGCACGAAAGCACTTGGAAACAAGTATTCAATGACCGGACCTCCATTACAGCAACACTAGCGGAAACTGTGGTTGAGTCCTAATGGCCCTCACTGGCCACCTTATAACCCTCCATGTAAGCAGTACGTCCTGTCATCGATGGGAGAAGTCAGATTCCCCACCTTTATTGTACCCACCGAGTTGGGGAGATCCATGCCGGAAGCATCTCACCCCCAATAACGAGGTGTGTCCCCCGGTGTTCGCTAGGAATAGAGTAATAGTGTAAAGAAATTCATAAAATTCACAAACTATACTCAAATTTCCAAACTACGATATTTACTGTCAAATAACTTATTAGCTCTAATGCAAAAGCAACCGATGCATTTCCAACAACACCTAATTGCATCGAAGTCATTTACACAAAGAGACTGCTATCTGTGATATCACACTCAATCATCCATTTGGAGGCGCAATCTATCTGACTATCCGTCATTGCTTTTGATCCCATCTCGCGATAGACCTAGTGCCTTTCATTAATGGCTGTTACTCCAAATCGATTTAAATTCGGACGCTTTCCAGATCAAATATTTGGTATGACTCACACCTGTTTGAAATGGAATGCCCTGTCATATCAATATGGGGCTGGAATTCTGTGAGACGGGTTGAATATTTATTAGCATGCAATGGACGTCATGATAAAGTAGTTGCGTATAGCAAGTTGTCAGATTGTATATATGCCAGTTTCAATGTGAAATATTTTAAAACAGTTAACATTTGGTTTCACGTTTTGTAACAGCACTTTGTTTAGCAGAGACCATTCAATTTCGGCTGATGTCGTTGATTGTATCTTGCTAAACTGTTGTCACTAATTCTGAGTAAAATCGGTTAACTTGAATAGATATAAAATATGTAACTACATTCGGGATTAATTTTTTGAAAAACGTTGTAAAATTATAACTATTATCTTTCAAAAAATCGATTGGAAAACATTAATGAAACCGAATTATCACAGTTACATCCAAAAACTGTTTTTAAGGAATTTGAAAAATGAGAGTTTTCGATCTAAAATGCTAGTTTATAAAAACAACATCAAGTTGAAAAGTTTATCAAATTATTTGCCCAAAATCTTTCAGATTGAATAATAAATATATTTCCTGTTTTTCGAACTAGGTAAGGAGATGTCCTTATATCCAATCTTTAAATGTTGGGGTTCTATTGATGCACAATGTAAAATTTTCATGTCAAGTGAACTAAAACATGACTAAAAATGTAATATTGAGCATAAATTAGACAAGAATGTTCGAAATAACGTACTTTTTTCTAGCACTGATATACTGTAAAAAATATATACGAGAGAAATATGTTGAAGAATATTGCCCACGCAATTTCGAGCTTCGATTATTTGTTGCCTTCAATTATTCAAAACCTACTAACGAAAACAGGATCATGCTCTCATATGACAAAAAACACAAGGTTATAGAAGATGTCAAGATATCAAAAAAATTAATTTTAAAAAACCCCAAAATATTTTTATTTAAAAAACTAATCAGAAGACAGCCAGAAAGAAAAGACGTTTGAAATGCATTTATAAATTCTAATTAGAAAAAAAAATTGGCAATAAAAAGAATTTGAAAATACTCATTTTTTTCCCTTCAGAAATTTCCTTGAATGATATTAAAAATTAGAATTTGGAAATTAGGTTTTAAAAAATAAACTTTCAGGTCAAATATAATACGATATTTTTTTCTCTTTAACATGGAAAATTGGAAAACAAAGGAGAAAGCAGTTTGTAGCCAAATTTGCCATATTTTTTTTCCGAGACAAACAAAAAGATTTGAAAACTATCAAATTATTTTTTTCACGAAATTGGAAAAAAAAACATATATAAATCTAGCTTACACATCAGTTCCTGAAAATTTCGAATTTTCTCTTTTTAACAAAAAAGAAGTTACTTCAATTACTGTGAAAGCAAAACATACCCCTCTTAATGATTCTTCAGACTGTGAAAATTTGCAGTGAAGCACTGCTGCATCGTGAGTTGTTAAATTTGTATTTATTACTAATAAAATAAAACTTTCTACCTCTTTTAACATATATATTGAATTTCCTTTAAGTATTTATTAAAAGAGTCGAAAGAAATCTTAAATATTCAGCACCATCAAATATTCAAAATAAATGTGTTCATCGATACTTATAATAAAGCTCAATGTGTGTGTGTGTGTGCGTGTGTGTGTGTGTGTGTTGGCGCTCTACAGGCCAGACCGTTGGACCTACATCTACCAAATTTGGTGCATGTATACCTTGGAGGTTGGGAATGTGCACCTCGGAGCCCTTTTTTCGAATTTTTAATTAGAATTTGAATCAATTAAAATTTAAGCGAAATTTCGACGTTTTTTCGCTATAACTTCCGAAAATATTATTGGACAAACATGATTTTAACGTCAATTTAAAGATTAAAAAATTAGCTTTCTAATGGTATCAGTGTTTTAATGTATAACTAAAGCCTCTATTTTTAACGAATTTTTAAAGAAATATTTTAACTATGTTTTTTTTGATCACGTGACCGGATAAAAGAAAAGAAAACAATGACGGAAGTTGAAATAATAATAAAAAAAAACTATCATCGCAAATCAAATCTAAAGAAATACAGCTTTCAGCACGTGACTGGATAAAATAACATAAATATTAAAAGTGATACTTTCTAAAAAAATAAATGCAAGGCAAAGGATTCTATCATCGTTTGCAATATCTAAATGATTAATTCAATAAATCTTCTTTATTTACGGTAAACCTGATTGAATTTAAACAGGATATGCATTGAACTCCCGACCTAATGGCATATTTCTATAATCGTTTGCAATATCTGTATCATTAATTTAATAATTTTTTTTCTCTTTCTTTCAAAAAACATATTTAATATTGTGGCAACATCACCAAAAATACATTTTTAATATTTTGGAAGCATAACCGATAGTTAAAACCGACTGATTTATAAAATTAAAGAATATTATCAAGAAAACGGGTTCTTTTAGAACTTACCGTCCATCATCTTAAAGAAAATATTAATTTCAGGCCAATAAATGCCCGGAATTACTTCAAGGCTAATGAATATGTGATTTAATTGAAAATTTTAGAACGCATTACTCTTGGCGAACCAGCTGGTCGCCAAAGGCGGCTAGTATGTTATATATTGCAGTTTGATACATCAATTTTAATTTTTAATAGTAAATATTATGCTTGAAAAAACTGATTTAGTTTCTGATACAAATAAGCCTGGATATATATAAAGATTTCTGACACATGTGATTCCACAGAAAATTGAAAATCAATATAATCAGCTGTAATTATTGATCTGGAGATATGTAACAGAAAATAGAATTTGAAAGCTTATACTTACTATTTGAATATAAACTCATTCAATATGGACCAAACTGCAGCTCTTTTTATCAAATCAATTTAGGATTATATAGTTTTAAACTCATTTAGAATTACCCATCATCATAACGGCGTGATACGAGCGGCAAGTAAAAAATTATCTACACTTTTCACTCTGCAGTTTATTTACATGAAACTAGGGTAATACTAGGTACATCATTTTTCTACGTCATCTCTTTTCTTTACTTACCCCAACGGTCAACGAACTTATGTATTCCTTCCGAATAAAAAGTTTGTTGGTCGTAAAGCGACTTTTGAACCGCATTTTGCACGTTTAAATCTGAGGCAAATCGACGATCAAACAAAGTAATAAATTAAAGATAATCAAAGCAATAAATTCAAGATAATTCTGTAAAACAATAAAATAAAAAATAATAATAAACAGAAAAAAAAAATGAAATCTACTATTACAAATTTCAAGTTATTATGTAAAAACATTATTATTTGTACAATTATTATTTAAACATTATTATTACTTGAATAGCTCACATAAATGAAAGTGATGGATCTAGGTTTGGGTTACAGGGAGGGTGTTCCAATAAATCAAATTTAATCTCGTTGATGGTTTCAATAGTGTAATGAGCCGTGTGCGGCCATGAATTGTCAAAAAAAAACTTTCTTCGATAACAAATCTCGGTGTTTGTAGCGAATTATTGGCTTCAGCTACTTGTTCAACATTATAACTATCACTATTGATCATCTAAAATGAGTAACCTTTTGAAACCTACTACCAGAGGAATCGGATCACTGCTCGTTGTTCATCTTTGGTCCAAACTTCCAACGGAGCAGCCACAACATATCGTCATCTGCAAGAGAAGAAAGGTAAATGGCGAAAGTTTGATCAAATGCTCATAGCATTACCACAACAGTATAATAATAAAATAAGCACAGACAGAAATCAGTGTGCACAGTTTAAAAAGAGTTATGCCGAAAATGTTGATAATTTTTGACTTGCCAACGTATTTAATTGCATTAGTAACGACTCAAAAAATTGACTTTCTGTCCCTTATTATAAATAACCAGATAATATCGCAAGAGACGCATCACCTTTGATTAAGACGGCAACCTCTAATCGATTTGAATTCCCACCCTTGCTTCGATCAAATGCACGATATAAACCACAGAGCTTGTGGAGTTAAAAGGAAACCCTTCCAGACTGCCTTTCAAATTCCAGTTAACAATTAAAACATTAGAACGTCATTTATGAATGATTTGAAAAATTGGTATTTGCAGAGTGGTCTGAATGGTATTCAACATAGTGAAGGGAGTCTGTAGTAAATTAAAAAGGGCATAAAATTGCAAATATATTTTATTTGTTTGTTGGTTCCCTCTCCCAAGGGAACCTCTGATATGAGAAGCTTCCGACAGGGTGTTTGGTTCTCTCCATCCGGGGGGTACATATATGATGGGTATCGGCTACTTCCTTCCAATGACGCTATGCTCTTCTCATGGGAAGGGCTGTACAGTGGCCAGTAATGACCCTTAAGACTCATCTTTAGTTCCCACCAGTTTATTCGTATTGTCAGCTCATTCAAATGAATTCATGTGTTTCCGATAAGGTAAGAGTAGTACATTTGTGGGTTCCCAAGGTGTATATTTCAACAATGGAGATGAGAAACTTTGGATATAGTGCAGTGGTGGGGAAACTTTTTTTAAGACGGGCCATTTGTAATAACTAGACGATCGTAGCGGGCCAAAGAATAATGCTTAATCGTTAAAAAGTTTATGTGTCCTATAAACTTATACATATATTATTACATACACTTATTATTTTAATAGTAAAAAAGCAAAAGGTAAGAAAATTATAAGCACAAAATATAAAATGAATTTAGTGTAGTTCTTGAAGTGAAGTATTATCACTTTTTTTTTTTTTTTTTTGCATGAGAAAAATGAAATTGAGACTGTTTTATCAAAATTTCATCATAGTCCGGTTCCATTTGCGAAGCAGAAATTCTTAAAACTGATGAAAGGTGCTCATCTGTAATTCTGTTTCTTAAAGAAGTTTTCCTAAGCTTCATTGTTGGAAAGATTTGTTCGCATATATAAGATGAGCCGAACATTGTCATTATCTTCATTGCATGAGTAATTAGATTTGGGAAATTATCTGGACTTAAATTTTTATAAAATTCTAGTAATGGTACTGTATGAAAAGTTTGTTTCAGGAGAGTATTACAGTTCAGTTCTATTAACTCGAATCACAGCGGGTCGTTGCAGATGACTGACTAAGTCGCTAACTAACTGATCTTCGGGCGGCCTCTCTTGTATTTATACCTACCTGCAAGGATTGTTCGGGAATTGGAGTTTTGCGGTTCTTTTGGAAAAACAGAACAATGAATCGAAAATGCGAGAGTATTGGAAGTTTCGAGCGAAGAGGAGTCAGTTGTTTGGGTCGAATGGATTTGTCCAGAATACTATTGTGTTTTGAATATCGCCGCAGGTTGTTTTTATGCGGGTCGTCACATTATGAAGTAAGAATGCGTTCAAACATTCTCACGAGGGCACTCTTAAACGGGCCGGATTAAACCTTTCCGCAAGCCGGACTTGGCCCGCGGGCCGTAGTTTCCCCATCACTGATATAGTGGTTGGATATCACTGCACTAATGGGCACAGAAATGGTGAAGAGTTGGCAATCCCTTACCGATATGGAACGTGCCTCTTACGGGAGAGGTTGCCCTGCGACAGATGACAGCACTTGGGGTTCAACCACAACTCACAATAAGGCTGTCATGGTGTGACGGACATTCAAATTTTTCCGAATACCTTCTAGAGAGACGTAATAGCTTTTTGAGGTAATTTCCTTATCGATGTTTTCAAGATATACAAGCTGTCTGTAATTCACAACAATCAAACTATCTGTTCTATGATTATTTGTATCAATAAAAATGAATGTTTGTATATGTCTCTTTTGCGCTGCCGTATAGCTCATTCGATTGCGATGAAACTTTGAATACTAATTACTTACACTTATTTCGGTCGAAGATGGAAAAATAAAAAAATATATGCAACCCTAAAGTCTTGAATAATTAAGTTTAAAAAAATATAATTAATATTATTGACACATCTTTATATAACGCTCAATTTCAATGAATGTATCCGTTTCTGATACAAAAATAAATATTATTCTGTAAATCATTTCTAATTAAACAAGACAGTTATTTTAAACTTCAAAAGATGTTTCCAAAATTATTTCTTCTGCTGCAGAAATTCGCCCTGTACCAGCTAGTTCTTGATAAAAGGGAAGTGCAGAATATACTTATGTGCTTAATGACTTTGAAATAATTCTCTAGCAATGCTCACGAGTGAAAAACTCTTGATAAAGGAAATATTAAATGCAGCGGATTCCCATTTACCGTTGAGTCACGCAATAAGGGTAATGGGGTAATGAGAAATTTGTGTACTTTTCCGTTATACGGATGCAAAATGTCACCAATATGAGCCAAAAGCGAGTGAAGTCGCCAAGCGTAGCGAATGACAAAAAAAATGTCGGGAATGTGAACAAAACGCGAATAAAATTTTCAAATGTAACTACGTGAAATTTGATGTATTTTTGCATTTTTGCTCACTTTTTGGCAATTTTTAACTTTTATAAACGATTATTTGGCGACTTTTTTGCGATTTTTTTTGTTGCGCCAGTATAATGGAATAGTTCGTTATAGTGACTGTGGAGACTATGTGACTATCTATCTAACAATGCCCATGAGTGAAAGACTCTTGATAAAGAGGAAGTGCCGAATTTTCTCTTGAGAAGCTTTAAGCCACCAGAATTAGTATAACAATAGTTACATCCGAACGGACATCTGTCTATTAGTTTTCGAATAACCCTGATTAAGAGCACATACAGAAGGTAAAACCCATCTACTTTTCCTCAGATTCTTCAACCATGCCTTAACCCATAAGACAATTCATTAGTTTGTTATTATTTCTTTGGTAAAAAAAGCTAGCCACTAGACCTACCATAACAATAATTTGAATATAATTACTGACACATGTCTTCAGTTTTTGAAAAACTTTGGTTACCAATATAGACAGAGGATAGAAACTGATTTGATTTCTCCTCAAGTTCGTCAGCCACGGCTTAAAATATTAAGTTATTGATTTATTGCATCACTTACTCAGCTTTAAATAATGATCTCCTTGAAAATAAAGAATTCATAACTATATATTCTATTATAAAGGTGTGACAGAAAATAGAGCCAGCTTCCTGGCATGCATAAATGCAGCCCGTCTTTCCTGAGATATGGGCGACCCGGATTCGAGTCTCGGTTCCGGTATGATTTTTCTTTTGTGTTATATCTATGAGCGGTGCGAATATGCCTTCCCTTGTAAAAAGATTTTGTGCAAGCGAATGGGACACATGAAGTAGCTACGACGTACTCTTGGTTCAAGTTGGAGTTACTGAGAAAAAATAAACGTTCCCTTGACTTTAATTGCCGAGAGATAATTGCCCGGGAGCTTATAAAGTGCTATAAGTCATAACAACACGACAGGAAATAGATTGATCTCAAATACATATGCATAAAATAAGATTTATTTTAATTACGAAACTGTTTACATTTTTAAAGACAAATGTTACATAAAAAATATTTATTTTAGTGACGAAACTGTTTGCATTTTTAAAGACAAATCTTTAAGTGAATATAATGGTTACTATCAAGAGTATTCTTGGAAATTAGATTTAATTCAAAACAGATTATCATTGAAGTCGATTTTTTTTTATTTGGATGCAGAACTCAACTTCTGTTAATTTGTTTGACCAAAATTAATTATTTGAATCAAGTGAGTTTGTAGAAATAATTGTGAGTCTGTTTAGCAATTGATTAAACACATTCATTTCGAAATTAAACATGCTTTATTGAATTTCATTGCTTAAGGACTGACATGAGATTAAGTTACAAAGGATGAAAGGGGAACTGGAATAAGAACTTAATTCTAACTTTAATTGAGTACTTCAGAAACTTAATGAAAATTTTTGTTCTCATTCTGCCGATGTAGATAAATTAAATCTATTTGGGAAAAGTTAATTGGAAGGATTTAAATACCACTGCAGATAATTGCTCAAATGATTTATTGATAAATATTAAGAGAAATGTTTTTCGGCGAAAATAATAATTCATCAAAGAAGTAAGGATAAAAAAAATTTGCAGAATTATTTGATATTACAATTCAATTTTTTTAACTTTAATTTCATTTCACTTATTTTATGATTAAAAAATAAAATTTTTGTGGAAATTTAAATTTTTGTAGCATGTATTATAATATTTATGGCATATTCTTAATTCCGTGCTCACAATATATATATAAAAAAAATACTCCTCTCTCAAAAAAATCCTAACTCCGGATTTCGACGAATCTCCATGTTTCAAATCTGCTTCCATTCCAAAATTAAATTTATTGGAATTAAGCATGCTTCAGTTCCTCTGGACCTAATAACTCAAAATTTCTTTGAAGTATACTGTTGAAATTTGATTAAATCCGTTAAGCCAAATTCGTAGTTTTCTATTAAATTTTGGATGAAATCCATTGAGAAGAAAGCTGTTCTGTATAATAGTACAAATAATTGAGCACGATAATGAGATGAACGCTAGTAGACAAAAACGGGAGCACAATTTAAAATCTGAGCAGTAAATTTTGAAAAAAATCCGTTAGTGGGTTGACCATTTGTTGGTCCTTAGTTTCGCCTAAAAGTTCATCCAATCAGAGGAAAGAAAACTTTAAGGACATCAAAAATTGGCTTTAAACAAAAAATTAGTCAAGCGTACGAATAAACTCAACCATCGCCAAATGGCTGATAGATAGGATTTTCTTATGAAAATGGATGCCTGTCCAAGACAATTAATCCACGATAAAAATAATTAAGTTACAATAAATAACTCAAAGACTACTGATCGGCCAATAAAATTCAGTGAAAAATGTGTGCTTACCATAATAAAAATAAAAGTTCCGTGGAGTTGTCTCTAAAATTGGAGACATTTGCTATTAAAATCATAAATTGTCTGTGACTTGAAAATTGTTTTAAAAGAAATTTATTCAATAAATAATCTAACAATCTAAAAAGGCGCTAATTTGTGTAAACTGAATGTTTGATAAACGCGGATCTTAATTACTTAATCTGACTCACTATAAGCTAAGAACCTTCGCTGTTTTGGGCCATTTGTAAGTAAAAGTGTTGAACTTGATGAAATTAAATTTCATAGACAAACTGTCAAAGACAGATAAATGTTACTGAAAAACGGCAATAAAAGTGACTGATTGGAAAGATTTTGGTGACACTAAAGAGAAAACGAATCACAATGAACGCAAAAAAAATTGACTTTAAAAAATTTAATTGACACTCGAATGATTTAAAAAAATGCAGACAGAAATATGCAAGGCATAGCATTTACAACAAGTATAGAAGATATTGCGCTGATACAATCTGAACCTTTTTAATGCTAAATAAAGCTTTCTATCCCTTGCATGGACTATATATTAAATTTGGTTTTATTTTATTCATTAGTTAGAGCTGCAGCCATCACCAAACAGGAAATCTTATTTTTGTGGCGAACCAGTATATTTATGTTCAATATACCATATTCTAATCCTAGTTCCACTATCGGTATCTTGATTTTCTTTTTCGAGCATAGAAAGTCAGATCTTTCCGCTTATTGGAAAAATAATATAGGGGCTGCGGAATCTAGACCTGCTGGTACACAATGATAACACAGCCGCATTTCTAGATTGAATGGATTTGAATAATAAAGCGTATTTATGCGATTAATATTTATGCTGGCATTAGGAAAATATTATCTTAGGAATAAACCGTCTTTTGTCGCTCAGATAAGCCAGAACTGTTTATTCTGGTGCAGTCGATTATACCACAGAAATGACGAGGCCAAATGAATTTTCCTTTAATTCTTATGAGAAACGCAAATATGTCTTGGTTGTGTAAGTTTATAAAGGATGTCACAAAATTAACGCATGATTTGAATTTGCCTTTATTCATGCAGTAAAGTATTGACAACTCTATTTTTAAAAAAACATTTCATAGTTGATAATGTAAGGTTAATAAAAAGGGATTGTTATACAACAGAGCAATGTGTTTTTATTGATGAACAATATTTCAAAAATAATGGAAGTCTAATGCCACAGTTCAAAAACTTGTAGAACTGCCTTCCCAGCCAAATCGTGCGATTTAACATCATTGGGTTTCTTTTTATGAGTTAATTGAAGTCAGAGATTTACGCCTACAAGCACAAGTTCATTGAAAGAGGAAATTTAACTTTGAATCATCAAAATTCAACAATACTGATGTAAAAAAGTCATGGAAAATTTCAACAAAACAGTACGTATTTACCATCAAAACCGTATACGCCATTTCATCTATGTGTTATTCCATAATTAACTCTATCCTGTGAGCTTTATGATCCAATAAAAATATAATTTAAAGAAAAAATGTATGTTTTTTCAAATTGTTTTACGAAAACCAAAGTAACTGGTGGTTATAACAGAAGAAAGAAAACTGATATGCTGTTTTAAATGCAAAACTGTAGAAATGCATTAAATTTCAGTGAACAATTCGCCAAATAATCAATTATATATCTGTCTGACAATTAATATTTACGTGGAGGCAATAACTAAAAAAAAAACGCAATAGTGTATATAGATGGAATCTGATATGTGGATTGGCACGAAAATTGTTAATCCGCGTCAAGTTTCACTCTATGAGGTTTATATTGTTTTGTAGAGTTTGAAAGAATGAATGCGTGAGTATGTGTGATGTGCATTCATATCTCCAATGTCACATTCATATCTTACAATTAATGCACACAAAAAGTAGGTTCAACATTTTTTTAGTTCAAAATCGTGAAGAAAAATAATAGAGCACTAATTCCATTTTTAAAACTTGTGTTTAATTTGATTTATTCAATGTTTGTAAACCTAGAATTTGTATTCGATCTTTTTCCCACTTTCTTATGTGCTAACGTTTCCAAAACTTTCCATTGCTTTGACCTGTTGTCTCTGTAAATTACTTGAGCGTATGATTAATCGCAGACCTGCAAAATAATAACTTTCTTCATCCATCTCAGAATGGATTTCGGAGAGGTCGTAGTACCACCGATAATCTTCTGACCCTTCAAACAGACATCCGCCTAGCATTTTTAAAAAGAATGCATTTAGTTGCCATATTTTTTGATATCGAAAAGGCATATGATGGGACCTGGCGATACACGATTTTGAAAGATTGGCATGATCTTGGACTAAGAGTAAACCTACCTATTTTTAAAAGGAATTTTTTGAAACTCATAATTCCATTCATGTAAACTCATGCAATGCAAAAACTCACCAGCATTTTAAGTCAACTATCGCCCTCAGTGAAAGATTATTTATACGTTGACTATCTGTGCTTTTCACGTACGGGGACAAATATAAGTTTTATACAACGACAGTTGTAGATTGCAGTTAATCGTATCACACAATGGTGCAATAAAAATGGTTTTAATATTTCTGCATCTAAAACTGCAAATGTTGATTTTTGCTTAAAAAATTTGCTTTCTAATCCAGAAATCAAATTAAATGATGAAATTATTTCATTTTTGGATAAGATCTGATTCTTGGTTATAATCGACAAAAAGCTAAATTTTCTCCCGTATATAAAATTTTTACGGAAAAAAATATTAAAAAACAAATATTTTAAAATTCTTGTCATCTACAGCTTGAGGAGCAGATTGACTCTTTGATTAAGATATATAAAGCCACGGTGCTCTTTAATTTGGATTATGACAGTGAACTTTATGGATCTGCAAGGAAAAGTGTTTTTAAAAATTAGAGCCTGTTCATCACGCAGCACTGACTTTGTTCCAGAGCTTTTAGGACATACCCTAATAAAAGTCTTTATATCAAATGTTATGAACCTTTCCTTGATGTCAGAAGACAAGTGCTGTGTATGAACTATTATTTTAGAATTCAGTCAAACATGAATCACCCATTTGATAATTTAAACTTCGCCCTTATTTAAATAGATTGCAAGAGGCTACGAAGTCGTCCACACCAGTGTTTTTGTACAAGAGTCCGAAACTTTCCTTCAAAACACCTGCTGAATTTAACGTGATTCCACAACTGATAAATGGCTTGCCACCTTGTAAAAATCTTACTAATCAGTTTTTAAACCCATTCAACACTTTTAACAAATCTGAGATAATAGAAGATATTTATCAGCAAATTTTCCTTGAACACAGGCAGTAATATAAAGACTTTCTTTCAATTTATACCGATAGGTCGAAATCATCCAATTATGTCTCTTGTTCAATTTTCTTACCAGATACAGTCATTTCTTTTATATTTTATTCCTTTAATTCAATTTTTATGAAAGAAAGAATTGCTGTTTTATATGCATTAGAAGAAATTTCTGAAATGAGAAAAAGTTTATTATTGATACCAACTCTCTAAGAATTTTAGATCACCAAAATCATTTTACATTCATCCTCATAATCCTCCTTTGATCTGCAAAGTCCTGGAAATGTTTAACAAACTGAATTCTCGGAAATTTACCATTTTATTCTGTTGGAAACCCTCTAATGTTGGAATTCTGGGCAATTAGAAGGCAGACAAGGCTGCTAAATTGCCATGTATTACAGCGATCACATCTATTTCTGTAGATGACTTAAATAAGCACACTAAAAGGCTTCTTTATTTCAAATGGCAATCTAAGTGGGATCTTGAAACTAACAAGAAACTCCGTACTATTAAACCTCATGTTCATGCTATTAAACCTCATACAACCGTGGTCTTAGTTACTAAATCGAAAAGCAGACACAGTGTTAACTCGTTTACGTATTGGGCATGCCATATACACACATTTTCACTTGTTGCTGGGTGTACAACCATCTTCATGCTCACAATGTGATTGTCAAATGTATGTTCATTTTATAATATCAGAATGCCCAAATTTCAATGCTAAGCGTTTGTCTTTTTTTAAAGCCCAAACACCCCACTACCTTTATTACTTGACAAGACACCACATGCTCAAATTTTTGCATTTTTGAAGTCTATCAGGTTTTAAGCACACTTAAATTTTGTTCTTATAAAGTAGTTTTATACATTATCCGTTTTTAATTATTACACATTCATATGATTTGAACAATGATTTGGCTCAGAACAGTCAAAACATGGCTCTTGCGCCAGAAAAATCCATACAATACAATCCAAAACTTGAATTAGTGTATATTGGGAGAGAATTTTTTTTCTCGGATTTACTCATGAGGAAATTTAATTAAATTGTTTCAATGAATATAGAAGAACATGTCAGTGAAACTTGCAACATTATTATTAAAAAGATTTCATGAAATTTAAAATCTCTACTACTAATAAAGACGAATGTGTTTGTCTCGATGCTCTGCTATTCGGACCGTTTGACATACGATATATACAGAGTGATCGGTGTAGTCCTTTTAAGCTCTTTAAATTCAAAAGCATCTCATGTATCCAGGGAATAATGAGTGCCTATATATGTAAAAGTCTCTATACATATATAGGCACTATTATTCCATAGATACATGAGATGCTGAATTTATTGAGAAAGTTTACAGCATTTCAAGTCATAATAAAAAATAATTATGTTACTATAAATAACTCAAAGACTACTGATCGGCCAATAAAATTCAGTAAAAAATGTGTGCTTGCCACAATGGCAATAAAAGCTCCTAGGAGTTGTCTATAAATTTGGAGACACTTGCTATTAAAATCATAAATTGTCTGTGACTTAAAAGAAAGAGTTAGTCCTTGTCTATTTCCTTAGTAAACTCAGATCCCCTTCCAAGGGTACGTTTAAAATTTTTGTTTTTAAATCACACGAAAATTCTATGCCTAATTCCATTATAATAAGGTAAGGTAAGAATATTGTTAAAAACCAGTAATGTTGCTTCCCAGCATGGTAAACTCTATCATCGGGAAGAACGATTGATAATCATATGTAATGTATGCTGCTAGGGAGCCAAAACAATAATCCAAGAGCTTGGCGACCATTTGGCTAAGATTTTGGGGTTTTTTGAGACAAAATCGATACTGCTGAAAACTTTGAGAATTTTAATGATCTACTCAGTGGGAACTGGGATACACCTGATTCTTCCAGAAGATTATCGGCCCACCTCCCAGAAACTATAAAAGGACGGCAGGCTCAAGTTGCAAGGAATTGTAGTCCAAGTCGTAGACAAATAATGCGTCGTCAAAAGGATTACGAAGCAACGGCGGAATAGCCCAGCGTTGTATGGAGCTCAAAAGAGAGCTGAACTGCTGTGTGCCAAGTCTGTGCCTAGTTTATTGTAAAAGCCTCGGTCCTTTTAGACGTTTTACCATGTCATATCTGGAGCCCCTCTCCTGCTGAATTCCGCCTTGCCGCTTTGTGCGCTGAGGGTGATTACAACTCGTGGACTGATTGCTGTAGAGTGCTGTCCTGTGTTCTTTATGATGGTATAATTTAATATGATGTCCTGTGTTCGTTATGATGGTATAATTTAATGTGATATGTCATGTAATAATGTGATATGTGTATGGATATAAATCATGTAATGAGTTTACACAAGTGCTGCATATTTAATCGAAAAGTATCTCTAACTTATCATTCAACCTCAAAAGCTCTAAATTTCAATAGAAATGTCCATTTTAAAAAGGATATTTTGCGATTACGTTTAACAGTTATAGAGTAATAAAGAGCACAATAATCCTCATAAGTTGAATGAACTAAAAATTAAAATTATCGAAAGTTAAACCAAATTGAATTTAACTAGAACAGTTTGATTTTTTTAAAGATCTTTCCATCTTCATCCATAAGCTGATGAAAAGAATATCATCTTAAGCTGCTAACCTTCTCAGCTAGATCTGTTAAGAAATACTCCGATTATGTTACATTGTTGAGATTCTGGCACTAGCCACTCACAAACCACTTAAAATGGGAAATAAATATTTATACTACAGATCTATCACTAATACTAATACTAGGTTCGTAAATTAGTTCTACTGGGTTTGTTTGTAATGAGTATATGGTGTGAAATCAATCGGCATTCCTCGGTAGAAAACACCATTGACGTTTATCAGACATGAATATAGAGACGAACACAGAACGGCATACTAACAACCCACAAGGAATAATCGACCACAGCGGCCAAAGTGGCCAAACAAAATGTAACAGGCTAGAGGATCCTTGAAGCTTCGCTCTATGGTCTCTCCAAACCGGCTGAAATTATCCACTGTCTACTCGCTTCAACTGTTTTCAACTGCCAACTCACTACTACATGACTACCTACTCCACACGCAATTTGATACTACTTCCACAATTCATAACAGGGCTCGACATACAGCTCATTTCTGCAATAGCTTGGGCCCTACATAACGCTGCCAGACTGCCGTTGCTTTGTTATCCTCTCGAAAACACGTTACTAGTCTACGACACCGACTACGATTCATTGTAGCTTGAGACTGCCATCCTTTTATAGTTCACGGGGGGTGGGCCGAGAACTTTGTGCCGATCAGGCATGTCTCAGTTCCTATTGGATGGATCGTTAAAATTCCGGAAGTTTCAGACATTATTTATTTTGTCTCCAAAATCACCAAGTCACTGAATGATCGCCGGGTTTGTTGCCAAGCCCTGGGATTACTGACTCCGTACAGCATCCAATACAAATTATTGTAAATAGGTCTTTCCGGTGATAGAATTAACCATGATGGAAAGCAGCATTTCCAATAGACAGATAGACAAAGATACAATAATCTCTATATACTAAACAACATAACTCAAGACACTTATACTATTAAAATTATATGAACTATGATATTTAAACATCGATTTTCCTATCCATTCAAGTACAATATTAATGTTCTAGAAATGTTTAATAATGAATTATAGCGTCTACTTAATAAAATAAAGAATTATCGTAACTAGAACTCTACCATTAAATTAAACATAAAATATTTGCCGAAACCTTAATGAATCTGCTTGAAAAGAAACTGATGAACTTGTTGCAAATTAACCTTTAAAATATTTTGCATGATAATTAGTCGGTACCAAAAGCTTTGAAATATTAAGACCCATCCCAATTTTGAGGGAAAATACTTTGTATATATTTCAGTCCTGGCTCGTCTTTGATGTAATAAATATCAAAGACGATATAATAATAACTAACTTTGTAACTTTGATGTAATAATTATTTGCACAGAAATGGGTGTTTACATTTTCTTGCTTATTAGAACGAAAAGAATAGAAATTTTAATATATTCAGTTCCACTTGATTTGTTTTAGATTTATGAAAGGGAAAGTATGCAATCGGTCTATTTTACACTTGCACTGGTATGCACCAGGTTCATATTTTTGTGTTCTTGATGACAGCATATTTTTTAAAATTCGTAAAACCATCGATTATTTTTATTAAACAAGTATTACTTATAAATCTTACTTTAAATTTGATTTGTATTACAATAATGATAATTTATACAGTTTGCATAATGATCCCTTTAAAATCAACTTTCGAAAACTCAACCATCATTATCATTTATTATGTTTGCTTGCATTGTATACACTAAAGAGCCCAAAAGAAAAAAAGCTGGTGTAGTAGGTCCTATGCAAATAATAGAGGGGCTGAACCAATCATCGTAACGAAGTATGTGTTCGATAGCACATATATAAGGAAACAAATATCTAAGGAGGTTATTACATAGGTACTTGCTCTTACAATGGCAAGTTATAAAAATTTAAGAGATTTCCAGTGAGAATTAATAGACGCCGTTCTAGAAATGGGGAACAACATTTCCAAAGTAACAATGAAATTTGAATCTTCATTTCATGTATGATTTATTTCAAGGATATACCTTGAATAGTAGGTTTCTGTAAAACTTTAAATCTCCGACAGCGATATAGCTGGGAAAAGACCTTGATAGAGCGGGATTATCGACGGCTCGAAAGAATCGATGGCGTATTGTGGTGTCGCACCAATGTGTAGTTTGAATTTCCCCAAGAATCGAGCTTACGTAATTACGATTTGCAGCTGCGCAACATAACCACATGACAAAAGTGTTAACCAATGTCCAGTGTCGGTTACTGACTCATTAGATATCACTACAAATCATTACTTGAGACTGACGTTTAACACTTCCTCATAATGGTGCCAGATTTGAATACAGACCCATCACCAAGCATTAGCGTATGCACTATGTAATGTAGTCTAATTGATATCGGCTTTTGCAACTGCAATCCATTTTGTGTACCTTTGTTGACTCAGCGACACAAAACTCTACTCATCGCTTGGGCTTTCCAATATGTCAATGGACTCTTAATAATGGGAAAAACGTTGTTTGGTCTGACGAGTTATGTTTCCAATTGCATCGGGTGGATGGCCGTGATCGGGTGTAAAGAAAATCCTATTAATCCATGGATCCTTCATGCCTACAAAGGACTATTCAAGCTGGTAGAGGCGATGTGATGGTATACGGAGAACGCAATTGCCATGAAATGGAACCGTTGATACGTCTGCATTAGATCATGGCAGGTCAGCAGTTCGTTAGCATCCTTTCTGACTACCTGCATCCTTTCATGTCCAGTGTACATTTTGACGAACTCGGGCAATTTCGACAGGGCAATGCGCCACCCCACAGGTCTAGAATAGTTATAGAGTGACTTAATGAGCATTCTTCTGAATTTCGTTCTCTCTCTTAACCACCAAATTCCCATGACATGAACACTGTCGAGCATATCTGGTATTTTTTGCAATGTATTGTCCTTAGGAGACCTCCACCACCTCGCACTACAATGGCTTTATAGACAGCTCTGAAGGAATCATGGTATGAACTGTCTACCGAATATCTTGGCAAATTAGCTAACTCCATGTCACGGCAAGTTGCGGCACTTCTCATGGGGGCTCTATACGATATTAGATAGCTGTACCAGTATTTCTGGCACTTCAGTATAAATTATTTATTGTATGCATCGCCATTGTAAATGTTAGTAAGTGACTTCCTTATTAATAAAAGAAAATATATAATTATTTTGATAGGTTTGTAAGGGATCTTCAAACAAATATAGCATTGAAACTAATGTAAGTGGTTTCCTAGAACAATTACTCGCATTTTATCTAATACGCCTTTCATGTCAAAAAAAGCCTTGCATGATACTGGCATGCAACAGTTATGAAATATTAACCTTTTGTTTGAATTTGACATTTTTACTGATTGTATTTTATCATCATTGGCGAGTTGTTTGGCAATTAATCCTTGACATGCCTTAATAGTGTCGAATTTATATTTTAAACATAACGTTTTTCTGAATTTTTATTTTATTTCTTCATAAATTCTGATGCTAAATTTGATGTATTTATGTCATTTCGGTTTGAATTTTTGAATTTGCTTGGTTCTTTAAGTATAGACAGACAGACAGTTAGTCAACTCTCAGTTGGATTTGGCTCGAAATTTGGCAGATATGTATACATTATAGGTGTTAAATCTGTGTAGTAAATTTTATCTATCTTCGTCCTTTCATTTTGAGGTAATTATGTTAACCCATTTTCAATCAGTCAGATAACTTCAGCCAGAATCCTATCTATTTAAGTCTCTTCATTTTGTAAGTTTCGTGGTAATCTCCATTTGGCTGGACAGATGGACTTCTGAAAAAACATTTCTCAAAGTTTGATAGAAGTCTACAATTTATGTGTAAAGGCTGTATACCAAATGTCATTCATATAACTTAAATCGCTTTTGAGTCATATCTACCACAGAACGTCAGACCGAAGTTTTTCAAAAAATGTGTTTTTTGAACTCAAGGAAGTCTAAAACATGGATATTCATCAAAATCCCGAGTTTGAGTTATTAGATAATTACTGCACTTGCTCTATATTACATATAAGGAAAAATAATGAGTACCAAGTATAATATTAAATAACTCAACAATTAATAAGTAATTATACTTTATCTAATAAGAATTTTAAATTTCAAAGTAAAGGTATATCCTTATATAATTAAACGATAATATATATTTTACATTTTAATCTATTTCGTAAATATATATACCTTTTAATGGCCTGCTGATAATACCCCCTCAGGCCAGGGCCTTGGCTGCTTGGTGGCAAAGGTTTTGGCTACTAAGAAGTAAGGTTTCAGATTCGAGACCCGACTGCACCAAAGAACCGTCATATAATGTGGTTTATCGCACGTGTGTGAGGGGGTTCCAGCTCATATCGTCCTCGTCATCTGACAGCTTTTGAGGTCCGTCTCAAAATAGTCCCAGTGTTGCTTTACAATGGGATATTAAAAAAAACTAAATTAAGCCCACCTCAGTCCAACTATCTAGATTCTATCGTTGAAAACCCACCACTGCATATAGCTAGGTAAATTTCCCCACATTTTTTTCTAATATATCGGTACATCTTTTTCTAATATATCGCTACATCTTTTTCTAATATATTGGTACATTTTTTTCTAATATATTGGTACATCTTTTTTCTAATATATTGGTACATCTTTTTCTAATATATCGGTACATGTTTTTCTAATATATCGGTACATCTTTTTCTAATATATCGGTACAACTTTTTCTAATATATTGGTACATCTTTTTCTAATATATTGGTAGATAATTAGACCGATTTAAACTCTTCTGAAAATTCCGAATTCGCTTCATTTCTCTTTCAATTACTAAAATTCACGAAAACTTCTAAGACTTTTTTAATTTAATAAACTTGGTTCGCAGTATAAAATTTCTCCTCCAGAACAAGGCTGAATAACAACAAAACCTTCATTAACAACTGACAATTAGCTGTCGAAGAATATTCGGTTAAACTCGAAATTGCATAGCGAAGGAATTTTTTTATTCGTAAATTTTAAGATCAAAGAGATAGTAACTAGTTAATTAATCTTCAAAGATTTGCTCCGTCTGAAAGGAAAATAATAATTTATTAAGAACCGTCTATAAAGTTTGAGGAAAATATGTAATATTCGTTATCTAAAATAATATTAATTACCTTAATTCTATTCCCCCTATTAGTTCACACTCTCCTTATATATGTTTATGTATCTGGTCAATTTTTCAATAGTTGATAAAATGCTTTTTTATACATTCACTCAAGTTCAAATACATTTTTTTAAACTTGCAATATATAACACATGATGTTAATACAGTTTTTTGTTCAAATTATAACTCATTCATAAACTTTAATTTTTGATATTTTCAATATAGGTTTAGCAGTTTGTAATGAAACTTTAAATCAACAGGCAGTATCTAAATTGGTACAAGGGGTTTCAGTATTTTTCCCTTGAAGATGAAGAATACAAGTTCAATTCTTGCAAAATTCAATTATTTTTTGATACTTAATATTTTTTTAATAATTATTTAATAATAGGTAACTAAAATAGAAAATTTTCTTTGTTGACTTAAATCGGAATTGAATTTTTAAAAATTATATATCTTGTTTTTTAATAATGATGAATATTATAATAGTGTTAACGAAACTATGAAAAATAAAAATACATTGTGAAATTTTCGGACATGCATATTCTTATAAATTTGATTTGATTTAATTTACCTCATATTTATAGAGATTAAATTGTATAATCGATATTTCACTTCCTTTCCAATTTAATCGAATTTTGAAATTTTCCATACTTAATCTTAATTAGGTGCATAATCTTAATTACAACATTTTGTTCAATCTTTCTAGTCTAAACTTTTAATTGACTAATTTCATTAAATTTTGATTCTGTGTTGTGACGCCATCTAGTAGTTAATTGTGATATTCCACATTTCATAATGTTAATAAACCTAAACAGTAACACCTCGTTTTAAAGCAGTATTAGGCCTACTTCGGGACAGACCTCGTAACTTTAAACGAAGACCTCTCTGTCCAAACTTCCATAACACATTAGCGAGTGGACGTTTGGCCCCGAAGGATTTAACTTGCATCAGATCCACTTATTCGAACATGAAGCCCTGCTGTTCAGAAGCCACGACCTTATCACCAAGCCATTAAGGACCTAAAAGGTAATTGGAAATCAAAGATTAAAAAGCAGGAAACAAAATAAATTTTACTTTTTAAAATGCCTTTATTTATCAAAATTCCTTCAGTGAAATGTATTTAATTACATATTATTGATAACTTTTTTCACATATTATTTTTAGTCGACGATCTATTTATTTTATCAAATTGTTCAGTCATATTATCCAATGGGCTAATTGTTTTATAATCCAAAACAATCCAAAGGCGAAGACAGCTGTTCATCCGTAAACTAATAAATATTTAATAGAGACCTTAATAATTATTTTAATTTCCTTTTATAAAAATTTATTACTTTTTTAACCATTGAGAAATGCTAAATAACATCAATTTAAATAGTAAGTATATTATTGCATTATTTATTAAATTAACATATAATGTGCAAAAGAAAAATATTCTTTTAACCCAGTATTAATCTGGTGTATAACCAATCAGCGATTGCGGAAGTTAATTTGCAAATTCATATTTCCAGAGTTATTGACATGTGAAGTTAACAAGATGAATTCTGAGCAAAAAAAAAAAAACCCTGCAGGAGTGTAGGAAAAATTTAAATAACAAGAGTTTATCCTTTATTCTAAACAAAACAACTTCCATTTTTTAAAACTTGTTCTAGCACAAAAGAGAAAGGTCAAAAGAACAATACACTTCCCTAGAAATTCCGAACATATTTTTTATCGATTCGTAGCAATCCAAATTTTGTAAAGAATTACAATTTTAGTAAGTTTAGTTATATTAACATAGGGCTAGCAAAACTAGAGCTATTTCGGGGGTGGAGCTCATAATTTTGAACCACTATCAGATAACGAGGACGACACCTGAGCTGGCTCCCCCTCTCCATACCACACCACACCAGCAGGAGGACATTTGGCCAGATGGATTTAGAGTGCAACAAATCCTCTTACATAATAGTTCTTCAGTGGAATCTGATCGTGAACCTGAAACTCTCAAGTTCCAATCCCGAGAACTTACCATCAGGCCTCAGTGGCTCCTACAATTTTAAAAAGAGATAATGAATATTTTCCTATGACAAATTTCATTTATTTGTGTCTGTGACCCTGAATTGTTGCGTTTTCATTAATGAAAAAGTATAGATCGATAGATTTTTTAATTAGTAACAGATTTATTATACAGAAATAGCAAAAATTTATTTATACAGCTTTTTAATTTTTTTTTGGTTATCGACAAATAGCAAAACTGGTTCGAACGGACAAATAACAAAACTCACTGAGAATGGGTTTCATTCAAAATTCGGCTAAAAAACATAAACAAGCTTATTGTGAAAACAACATACCAAATTTCATGCATCTAGTTGAAAAACTTTTGACTATCTTTTTCACTGACAAATAATTTCAATTGCGTATATAATTCCAATTTCAATATGAGTATTTTAGATTCAGAAAAGGACTCTGAGATGTAAAAATGCATCAGAAATTTATAGTTCAAGTTACTTCATGATTACAACATTTCCTTTTTTTTTATATAGAAGAATGTAAAAAATCATGTAAAATTTTAAGTACTTCATAAAATACTACTTCACAATACAGTTTATACAACACTGAATCGGCTAACACCAAATATATTGATTTCACGGGATGTGTTTAAAGATTTGAGGAAAGAGTTTTATCGCAAAAATATTTTTTAATGAAACTTGATTTCATTCTGTTTGTTAGTTTTTTAGCTGCAGATGTCTTTATACTGGAAGACATATTTTATGGCATTTTGCAATTTTCGAAAGATTTAAGTAAGTCAACTTACGAGAAAGGTAATATCTTTCAAAAGATAGAAGTCAACATTCGAATCAAACAAACAAATATATCAACTATAAGAAAATTTAAAAAAAAGAATTCTGTTGCCATTTTAAAGCTTTTATCGAAAAGAAACTCTTCAAAACACACATCTCAGAAACTCTATTCAGGTAACATATTGAGAGTTTTTAACAATTTTTTTTCTTCATGATAGGACCTGTACGTTTTTTTTTCTTCTTTTTTTTCCCCCATCCTTCCATCCAAACGAAAAAATTTCCATCCCAAAAGAAATTTTAAAGCCTCTTCAATATTTTTATTTCTTTTTATGAACACATCGTTTCTTCTTTTCGGGAAAAATAATAAACAAAAATAAAAATAAAAACTCTCTAATCTGATTGGGACGGGGGAAGGAAGGAAGTTTAGCAAGATGGGGGGGGGTCCTCCCAAAATGCTAGCGGCACACTGTGAAGAAAAGGGGTGAATACAGTGGAGCGAGAGGGTGGGAAATGGGTAGCCAAAAATCAATCGTGTTGCCTCCGCAGCGCTATCGTTCGGCCACCAACTCAGAGGGGTACTACCTTCAGATTCTATTTCGCGGCTGGTGGCATCACACGTGAATTCTTTCTCTCATCACTTCGCTTCTGTTCTTTATTCAAATTTCCGCCCCTTAGCAAAGAAAAAGAGCGGTCGGCCAGAAGGTTTTTGTTTCTCCAGTTCTCGCGCAACTTATTGTTGCGAGTTGGTTGTAAAATAACTCCTCGTGAAGTTAGGAGTCGACAGGTAGATAGGAGCAGCGGTATTATTTTCTTAACTTTTTTTGTTAGTAAAAAATGATTCTGTTTTTCAACAGTTTTTTGAGAGTCAGAGTTTTGGTTGTTTCATTAGAAAAGCGTTGAGGGCTGTCAAACTGAACATTCTGTTCCTGGCATTGAAGACATCTTAAATATAAAGTAAAATGTAAGTATGAACATTTAGTTTATTTGCATAATTGGTAACTATTAGTTACCCATTAGTCGCCATGTCCAAAGAGACTTCAAATTATTACTTTTATAACTATATAAAATTAAATTAAATCACTCAAAAATGCTATATTTTAATACAAAAATTATAAATAATCTGCAAACATTCCAACAGTTCTTTCGATCGTAAATTTATTCAGTAAGATAAAACTTTCCCTAAACGAAAGATGTCGTCTAATTAGGGAATAAAATAAACAAAAGGGTCTTAATGTTAAAAACAGTGCCATTTATGCTCATTAGAGATAAAGTTTCTTATATATAAATATTATGTATGTGAAATTTATTTAATTAGAAAATTATTTGGAATCGCATTTGTCAGTAAAAAAAATTATGCAAGAATAAAAATTTCAAATACCTTGTCATGCTATTTTCTTTTGTATGCTAAAGGTCTAGGAAGAAATTAACTTTATTTTAAGAATGGGTCCATAAACTCTTATATATTCTTAATGTTTTCAACAATTCCAGCACCATCCTTTTTTTCCATTAATTGGATTACCAACATATTTTATATCAATACTTTCGTAGAATACTCCTCTACAAAATGAGGCAGCTCATTTGTAGACAATTTATAACGATTTATGGTCATAAATATTTAAACAATGAGGAGTTTTCACTATAATGAAGACCCACCTTAGTTAATAATTTATTCAAATTGACAATCTAACAAGTATCACATTAAAGAAGTGTAATAGTTATAACTAATGGGTGAGGCTTCATCAAAACTTTCCAACATACTTTCTATTAAATGTATTATTAAATTCCTGCCATTAACAAATGAGTTTGGGCAATTTTCTTTTACTAACAATCGCTTGAATGCAGTTAATGCACAGTAAGAAAACAACGAATGTGTATTTTGGATGCTTTTCTTTCATACCGATTGAAACTAAAATTTGATATTGTACCACAAATGTAGTTATAAAAGTCATATGCTATATGGCAAATATTTAAAACATTGTGTTATCAGTTATTGCTTTACATATTTGTGAAATTACAAAATAAGCAAATCAAACCCTTGATAAGCTTAATTCCAAATTTTAGATATTAAACTTGTGTACCAGATTTCTTCTATCTATGTTTGTTTTACAAATATATTAAGTTATATTCAAACATCCGGGAAGCTAGACTTCCTCAGCGTAGATTACGTTCAAAATTTGACAGAAGTCCTCTTGTAAGATTTCATCTGTCTAGTTAAATCTGCCTTACTTTTTAAGATGTCGTGTTCACAGAAACACACATATAATACCAACAAAAAGACGTTTTTTCGAAAGAAGGATTGAAGAGTGGGAGTGTATCAAATTCTTGAATTCGAATTTCCTGACTTTCTCCTTGTTATGCGAAAATAACATTAAAGTTAATACAAAAATAGTACAAAAGTCCTAGAATTTTCCTTGACAAAATAATTTTAGTAACTCTCAGATGTGTTTCTCAAAGAGAAATACAGAACAGGGATGAAACATTATTTTTGATTATTATTGATCGATAATGATAATTTTCAAGAACAAATTTCAGCTCTACTGTTCAATATCACCTCAATTATGATTTATTTTTATTATTTTAAATTTTTCAAATAATCAGATCAATACACACAATATAGCAACCTTCTTCAACAAATCAAAGTAATGCTCACTAACTTCAGTGGTGTATTTAGATATATTTCGGTTCCTAGCGAGATAACTTTAAGAAATTGTTTTAATACTATGTTCAACGCCGTTTCCCAGCTTAAAATGTTTCTCATTTTAGCAAAATTTTGGTTTTTTACTCTGGATTATTTGCTATTTAATTAACTTAGTAAAAAGGCATATTTTTTCAATTCTTACTATTAGTTCACACTTCCCTATATATATCTTGTTCGAATGATCAATCGTTAATAAAATACTTTTTATCCATCCACTCAAATTCAAATAATTTTTGTAAACTCTTAGTGGATGACACTCGATTTTAATATATATTTTTTAAATATTAATTCATTAATTAAATTTCTTTAATTTTTAATACTTTAAATACAGTTTTAACAGTTAATAATGAAGATTGAAATCGACAGGCAGTAGCTCAATCGGTAAAATGCGAGGATTTCAGTACTTTTCAAGTAAAAGTTATAAAAGCTCAATTCTTGCGAAAATCACTAATTTTTTTATACTTCATAATTTTTTTGGTAATTGTTTAATAAAAAGTAATTAAAATAAGATTTCTTTGTTGACCTAAGTAGGAATTGGATTTTAATTTCTTTTATATTACTTCTAAAATATTTATTTATGACTTTCACACCATGATGTCTAAATTTTCACTTACGCTTGGGGTTTATAAATGCTATAACAACAAAATGAATGTAACATATTGGAACCTAGCAAATTAGGCTTCACAGATTGTCCTGAAATTCGTATTTCTTAAAACTGTATTTATTTAGTGACTAGGCTAATATTTTTAAACCTTATGCTTCCAAACTCCTCTCAACCCAATGGTAAGCAGTTATATTGGCTATAATTCACCACTTACTAATATTTATCGTGGTATATAATTACCAAAAATGTGCTTCTATCAATACCTATTGTTGCGTTCTTAAGTAAAAAGTATGTAGAAAGAAAGTAACAGAAAATTCAACCTCAATATTTTATATTATTCACTGGTTTAAACCCACTTCGAGTAGAAAAAAGGCTATTTTTAGAATTATATATGTCTGAGAGTCCAATAGAACCAATTGACTTTTATTAGGTGCTTTATCCTCCAAAATGTATATTTATGTCAACTTTTAGGGAAAGTCTGTATAATAATTGTATCTCTGTTTGTAAGATGCGAATACAGAAACTTATAAACGTAAATGAAATTTGTACGTTTATTTGGCATTAGAATTGCAGAAATGCATCATAGTGTTGACCAGATTCATCAAATGTTTAAGTTAATCCTCTATTTATACGAAAGAATGAAAACATTAGAAGACAGCTAATTAGATAGCTGAATTTGGTGCGTGTTTTTTATTTTTTTAAATTCTCACCACGCGCTATGCCATTTTAAAAGTTCCGAGGACGATTTTTTCATGCTGGAAGGAACCATAACAATAATACAAGGATAGGAAACAAAATGTATTCAAAATTTCAAGAATTGTTTATAACCTTTTAGACTTGTTTCACAATCTTGCTTAGGTCATAAATATTCCTATGAAGCTCCTCATCAGTGAGAAATCTTATGAGTTTTCTTTTAACGCTTTCCCTGCAACGACTCACTCGTAACATTCGGGCCATTTATCTAGTTAAAGGAATCCCCTTCTTTGCAATCTCATAATCCTTTCACTGCGTATCCCGCGGTTTCCACGGGCAGAATAGAAGTAGTAGCATTTGTGCAACCCGCGATTTCCAAGAGGATGCCTTTTCTCTGTCTTTTTAGCTGTGAAACCCGCTTTTTTCCCAATCATGATGTCATTTGGGATTTTCTGGTTTCATCCAAATTTGCGTTAACAAATAGAGTTTGTATCCAGGATTCTGCGAAATGTACAAGCAAATTTTTGCAGCATATTGCTGGCTCTCTTTAAAGCCCTAAGATGTGTGTTAGGAAACGTTTCGCAATTTTCGAATCTATTTTAATAAAAGAATTACTCAGCGAAAGTGTTAACTATAGTAAAGTAAGGTCATTTGATAAGGTAGTTTTGTTATAATTACTTATCTATAAAACACAGGCGCATAATGTGGCAGTCAGCGTGTTAAGAAATGATTGTAGAACAGGAATACCTAAATATTCATCTCTCTAAGTCACAATTTTGATACACTAGTCACCCAACCTGTTACCTGTTCGAAATCCTCCGTTTCTACTTGATGAACTTATTGAACAAAACCTTTTTCTTTTATCCACCAGTTTCTAGAACGCGACATATAGAAGAATAAATTTCATTTCTTCTTTGAACTAAAGAATTGGTAAGTGGCCCAAGATTCCAGGCTAAGTTAGGAATTACCAAGAAGCGTTAAGGGTGATCTTACAACACTGGCTTTAAGTCCTTCGAAGAGGGTATGATAAATTGATCCACCGATTTGACATATATCTCAATGTAATATAACCATGATTGTACATCACTTTTGGTATTAAATTCATTTTGTTCTCTTATCTTGCCTTCTTTTTATAATTCATCCGAGAATGAATAAATAAATAAACAAAAACGTCCCTGGTAATTATGAAATAAAAGTTATTCTTTGTGCGAAACATTCTTTTTTTAAAAATCCTAAACGCAATACAACATCCTAAAACTTTCTAAACCAAATGTAATTATAAGGCAGAATTACTACTTTTTTCAACGAAAAGGCTGCAAAGGAAAACAATAGATTTTTAAAGAGCGAATTATTGTATATCTTGATGTAAAAACGAAACAAATGAGGTCGAAGAAAACTGAAAAGGCCTCAAAGCAAATAAAAGACCTCGCGAAGATATTGTGCAGAGCAACAAAAGATTCAATTAAGCTTAAGGCAAATATGAACCCTTTGCCGATAACGTGGCAGAAACTTTTTTCTTATTAATGCTTAGCAAGCTAGATCAGAGTTATTATTTTACATTTTTGTTTAACATCCTATTTCTGTTGTTCTTTTTATTCTCCTTGATCTGCTTTAAATAAAAAAATCACCGTAATTTAAAATAAACAATTAATTTGAAGTTATTTCTTTCGTTTTGAATTGAATGACTTAGTGAAATCAAAAAGCAACACAAAGAGGCAACGTAAACAATTTTATATAATTATTATTATAAGAAAGCTGTTAAATATTAAAAGTTATAGTCAAATTCTGTGCTTCAAGCTTTTTCAAGATGGTAAACTGTTAAATCCTATAAATAGAGGATTTTACGACCTTAAATAGTGCACATTGTGAGAACAAACTTTTAATAACATGGAAAATTTAATTTTACAGCTCAACAAATTTTTAAAAAGTTAATAATTTATTTCATGTTAATATTTTTTATTATTAAATTTCAGGAGTACATATTTGTTTTATTTACATATATTATGACTTCATAATGCTTAGCATTCACGTTTGTCAACTATATTATTGGAGTAGATTTCGTTTTTAAAATATTCTGATAATTAAGTGAAAGAAATGAAACTCGTGACCAATTAGACTTTATCAAGTTTTGATATTATCCTAGGTATTTTCCATCAATTTCTTATTTATTTTACAAAATTATTCATTTAGCAACTAGGAAAATAAGGTTATTTAATTCAAATTACTTGCTGCCTGTCTCACTCTAGTTTCCATAAGGCTAATGATTAATTGGTAGTCTGTCACTATACAAGATCTACTATATCTTTTGATAATATACGATTCTATAAAGAGAAATGTTATAAAGAATTTAACATATTTGCTAATTTAAATTCGGTGAATCAATATTTATGTAAATCAGAATCAAAAGGATTTTTAAGAAAGAGGGATATCGGAAAACATGTGTGTAGTAAAATTTCGGGCAAACGAGGAATAACATATTCTTTCTGAATGTCATGTTATGAAAATACCATGTTAGAATACAGCTACTGCTTTTTGCATCAAATGTTATGGGAAAATACGTTTTCATAAAGTTAAATTGTAAAACAAATGAAGCAGCTCTTTGCACAAAGTTATATAAAAACTATAAAAACAAGAAGCTTTATTATAAGACGGGTGTCTTGATACCTTTTTTAGGTCGTATGGAATCCTTGTTATCCAACTGCTGTGTTTCCCTTAATAACACTTATTCAACAATGATCAATTTTAAAGCAACTCCTTGATATGCCTTTTAAAGTAGTACTTCCTATCCAAACATTCACATAATGTAATCAAAAAGATATTTGCCCAAGACAGAACTTAGCAAAATATCCGCCTCCGAGTATTTTTTTGGTTGTATCCGGTCTCGAACCAGAACTTGTCGGTTTCAAACCCAAGATCTTATTACCAGGTTACCGTAATAGAATTGGACATTTTTCTGTTATTGTAGGAAAACCGTATTCTCAGAATGCCGTACTTTAGGAAACATCAAATATAATTGTTAAGAAAACAATTTGAAACTAATATAATGATTAAATCTCTGTAATTTATATCGCTAATGAATTAGTGAGAGCCAGAATGCATATCATTCAACAAATTCCTAAATTTCATTAAAAAATCTCCATAATATGCAAACTCTCGGATGCACGCGATGACCTTGAATCAATTTTTATTTCCAATGACACCCATTTATTCAGATTATAAGGAAATATTGATATGCGTCTATAAAACTCCTAAAGAGACGGTCAGATCTCAATTTCTTGTTATAGGCATGATCTTTCCATAACCTTTATGACTGAAATGGAACTGAGGGAGAATACGTATCCCTAACTAGAAATCTCATATTAATAATTCAAGTGACAGCTTTATTATTTTTCCATGCTTAATATCTACTATCCGTCTTTGACAATCATCAATCCGAGATAATGATCGTTAAAAATTTTAATTAGATATTTTTTGTATATCTTAATTACTTTTTCCTGTAAAATATTTTAAAGCTTCAAATATTGATCAAAACGCAACCCATATTATTTTTGAAACTTCAGATCCGAATATTCCGAATCCGCTCTGCATTATTATAATTGAATGTATAAATACACAACAATTTTATCATAGGAAAAGTTACAAAATGAACCCAGTATCTAACGGATTCGTGTTAAACATTTTCATGACCTTTTATTCCCAAATTAGACCTTGATTGTAAGTATTTAAAAAAACTCATAACTTTTCTTAAAAGCATGCTTTATATACTGAAATCTACTGAACATGGGAACATAAAGCGTATTTTCAGAAAGTAATCGCCTATAATAAAAGAATGAAATGCTTATTACTTATTTGGAATTTTGTTAAAATTAAACGCATTGCTGTAAAATAAGCATTAGATTGTTAGAAATAGAAAAAAAATAATTGCTAAAAAATTAAAGCAAATAAAAAGATTTTTTATTTTAGATTATTATTTATTGTCAAAATTTTAATTTTATATTAAATAAAATTCTAATTAAAAAATTTTAACAAATTCTAAGGTGTTTATTCATATCCTCAGAAATACTATATGTATGTATGTAATGATATCTCCTAATCTAATTTAAATCCTAACTAATTTCCAAATTTTTATGTTGATTTAGCTCATATTAACTTCATTCTAAAATGTTCGCTTTTTTCCTGATTCAATTGCCACTTTTTATTTAATTAATTCTACATGCCCTCTATAAAATTGATGGACTAAGCATTTTCTCACACATTAAATGTAGAGATAAAAATTCTCAATGCTTATAGCATTCTTTTAAAGATGCCTAAATTTTCCTTCCCTAAGTTAATGTGTAAAAGAAATCCCTCATAAAATTTTATTTTAAAAACCACCGAAAGGAGAGGTTTGGTCTCTTTTACTCTTCTGGACTTGTGTCACGACTTACACTGACATATTTCTTACTTCTTTTTAATTAAACATATATAAATTATGCCTTCTAGAATGGAATAAATCGAAATTCAAAAGTGTCTTCTCTTCTCGATCACGAATCTACTAAAAGATGTTTGGTATTATTATATATATAATTAGAATATTAACACATATATTGAATTTTCAATTCCCACTATTAGTTCATACTCTCCCCATATATATTTATATATCTTGTTTTAGCGTTTTTTATAAACTTGCAGTAGATGACACTTGAGGTTCACAGTTTTTAAATAATTCCTTCATTAAATTCAACTAATTCTTAATACTAATTCTTAATAAATGGAATTTCAATTAATTCTTAATAAATGCAATTTTAGCAGTTTGTAATGAGAATTGAAATCAGCGGGCAATAACTCCATCGGTAAAATGCTAAGATTTCAGTTCGTGAAGGAGAAGATTTCAAGTTCAATCTCTGCAAAATTCAATAATTATTTTAATTATTTTAATTTATTCAATAATTTTACTTAATAACTTTTTGATAATTATTTAATAAAAAGTAACTAAAATGAAATTTCTTCTTTGACGTAAATAGAAATTGAATTTAAAAAATTATTTTATATTACTTGTTTCCTCCTCAGCTCTTGTGTCGCTGACGTATTTCTTACAACACTTATTTTTTGTACATAAATTACATCTCCCATTGTGAAAAAAATCGAAGTTTTAAATTTTCAAAGATTTCTTCCCGGCTACGTAATTGTTAAATTATGTTTACATATAAAATGCCAAGATTGATAGCCCTAGGTCTATCCTATAGAGTATCCACATACGTATTCATTTTTATTAATAGAAGTGATAATAACAAAATTTTTAATCTAATCTATTCTTTATTCCCAGCATTTCCCACTTATCGGAGAAATTTCAGCCACATATGTGCGCTGCTTTATCAGAATAACCATATATAATATTTCTCGAATAATAGAAACAAGTGACGACACATCATTTAAATATTTCACGGACTAACAGATCTTTTGTTACAACGGATACAAATCTTTCACTACGAGAAAACAATCACCTGTTTCATTCCATAACTAATTATTGACCGGTTTAATGCATGTTATTCCATGATGAATTTGCCTTTCCAGGAAAACAACAGCCATTATGCGAATCGCATTTACGCATCATCAATTCACCGAAATGCTTAGCACCGAAATGGAGTGAAAACCCCATTATTATTCGAAATATAATGCCTCAATTCGAAAGGTTTGAGATATTTCATATTCGTAAATATCTAATATTTGTGATTTTTATACTGGTTGTAATGGTTAGTGGGCTGATACTTTTTATGAGTTTTTTCATATTTAGTACGAATTATTTAGATGACTTTTTCGTGAATTTTCGTTGTCGTTTCCAATTTCTTAACTCGTGGTATAATTGACTTCATTGACTCAATTTTGGTTTTTCTTTTAGAGAGAAATAAATTTGATTCATGGTAAAATTATAACTCAGCATGCCACAAAAAGGCAATTCTGCTTTGCTAAACACGAGCAGAAAAACAACTTAGTGTGTCATTATGCGAAGTTAGTCGATACCTGACATCATAATCATTGCAATAAACTGAAATTAATGACTGACTATCAGCGGCTAGTGCAGTATACCAAACACATTATTTTTTCTTCTGACACTCCGATTGTCATTTTTTAAATCCATATTTAAATGCAATATCGTTTGCAAATAAATCCAAGTGCTTTTGAAAAGAAATGACTGTTATTTATGTGATTTATTTCAAGGTTGTAAATACCTTATTTCAGAAACAATCAATATCTTGATATATATTTCCGAATAGGCAGACGTGGCACCTCCTTAGGCCATTAGGTTGAGAGTAGACCACCTTTGGGTCGATCGAGAATTTTAGTCGAATTTCTAACTAAAAAAGAAATGTTTGCAAATAATATAAATTCTAAAATATTCAAACGATATTAACTATTTGCTCTCGGATTGGATCAATTGGATTGGATTTGTGGATTTTAATGGCGCAAGAGCCAATTCTGATCATACTGCTCCAGACGTACGGTAAATATAGATTAAAATATTATGTATGTAAAAATTTAATAAATGTTGAAAAGTACAAAGGTTAAAATTTCGGTACACTGTCCACTTGAAGAGAAACAAAATGTTTAAAAAGCAACGAGAAAAAGTATTAAATAAAATTGTACATACAAGTAGCTTTTAAAAATTTAAAAACGTATTGATGGGGATGTCCCCCAACCAGACTTTGTATTTCTAGCGATGAGCAGTTAAAAAATTGTTTCCGATGACTTCCAGAATTTGGACACTCCATCAAAACATGAACTGTTAAATATACAAGGCAGTCTGGACAAATAGGAGTACTTTCACCGAAATTTGTTCTCGGGTGGTTCTTCTCAGGTGCCATTCAAGATAACTTGACGTGTTATTTATTTTTATTTTATTAACAAAAATACTTATAGAGGACTAAGAAAATGCAGATTAATTTTTAGTGGAAACTCAAAACAATTATCTATGTTTATTTTTATGAACAATAAATAAGTCTTTATATTAGTTGAATAATTATACATCGAAATATTTGTAATTTTATATTTGTAAGAGTTCAAAGGTTTAAAGCTTTAACGAGCAAATAAGTTTATAAATAGTACAAATTCTATGAATGGTAAAATATTCAGAAAATATTTCAAGAGTACTTGGTCAGGCTCATATAGCATCACTGTGCTAATGAAAATATTAGAATATTTATAAAGTGAATAGCTGTTTCAAAAATGTAATGAATGCTGGGTAATCTGCATCCTAATTGATAAATAAAAGTAAATATACATCAATAAATTTAATAAAGTTTAAAAAATACTAAACTATAATTAATCATTTACGTGTAAATAAAATGTGCTGAAATATAAAACTAAACATCTTATTAAAAGTAAGGTCGTATAATATACATTGCAAAGAGCAACAAAATACTTCAACTTTCCTTTGATAAACATCATTTTGAGTAAATAACAAGCCTGGAATTATAAAATAAGGCTTTTTCAAAAACTAAAAAATACATACAAGTCCTCTTACATTTATTTTAACGCTGATCATTTAAGATTTTAAAATTTCTTAGAAAGGCAACATAAGAAATATTTTTATTGCACTCTTAAATAAGAGTTAATATAAAAATTTGGACCCTTCATAATAAAATTCGGACCTATTAATTTTGAGTTTTATTGAAGAGATTATTTTGTATACATAAGATAATACAACAAACTGAGAAGTTTAACTCGGTTATTAAAACTAATTAATTTAATTAATCTGGTACAGAATTAAATAAACGATAATCCGCAACTAGTGGCCTTATAATAACTTAGAATTAATAAATTTAATACATCATTAATCGTACTTTGCTCTCCAAATGTGTATAATTACTACAAAATAAATCCGCTTCCGTCTAGTAATTATTTTTATTCCGAATTAATTGCAACTTAAATATTTAATTATTACAGAGTTAATTTTAAAGAAAAATAGCAAAAAATAAATCAAAAACTATTTTTTCAACACTAAAATAAAAAAAATCATTAAATATTTGAGTTTAAATTTATTTAAATTAATTGGTTTCATTGATCGAGGGAATTTATTAGCGTTCTAGTCATATTTGATTCAGTAGAGTTTGTCGCTTGATATTTTAATAAGCTCACAGTATTATTTAGTATTTTAATTTAAATGCTTAAAAATTTATTTGGTCTCTAAATAAATTAAAATATTTTAAAAAGAAATTTTAATAAAATGTTCATTTTCAAGATACAACAGAAAACGGTTATGTGAAAAACAAAGAAATGAAAAAAAAAATGCAAAACAAATAAATCACTGAATTTAAAAAGCAAATACTAATCGAATATCACTTAAAAAATAACCAGCGGGTGACCGAGCTCCGCTCGGAGAAAACAGGTATCGAAGCTAACTCGAAGATTTAAATTTTCAATTGTGATTTATCAAAACAATACATGCCATAAGAAAATTTGTGAAACCATTGGTGAAAAGATAACCGGTTAAACCTCGGCTTTTCATCGTCCACGAGCGATGTCATGTCTTGATGTTCCATTGGAAATCCCCATCTGCACTGGTCTCTTCCATGTTTGCTGACCATGCACGGAGCGCTTGGGTTCATATCACCACACGGGTTATGGATTATCCATTTCGAGATCAGTTCCTTGAGTTCCGGATCATCTTCTGGAAACTTTATTAGTTCGCCATATTGGCTATAGATGGCAGCACGTTACCGCTTGAAACCTATTAGCCATTATGGCGAACTAATAAAGTTTGAAAATATCCTATCTGTAACTCCGAACTGCTCTACCGTAGCGCTTCAAAACCGGCGCCAATCGATTCCTCGTGGCCAAAAACCCCAGACCCCCCAAGTTTACCTGAGTTTATTAATTCAGGGGCGATTTTCGACTTGGCAACCATTCCTCGTATTATAGTATAAGATTTTGATCTATACATACTGAATTTAAATCATTATGATCCGTGCAGTGGAAACAAGGGAACGTATTTTTTCTGAAATATTTATTTAATCGCTTTACTTTTTTGCCCGTACGCAATACGTGCATAGTTTTATCAAATTTTGATAGTTTGTAAGAAAAAAAATAAACCATTCATAAAGACTATAATTCAATATCAAAATCACTTCGAAGTAAAATAGTCAATGGATATCCATTTCTGTTAAAATAAGAAAATATTCTAAAAATTGAAGATGTCATCTTATTAGATGATGATGTCGTGTCCGTGTTTCCACTGAAAGGGGTTGCAGTAGCATCTGAGGGTAAAGACCCCTGAGCACCCAGAGGGCAGAAGTCTGACTTATAGCTCGAATGAAGATGACACACACATTCGCTTGCACAACCCCTTTTTACAGAGGGGCACATTCACACGCCTCACAGACAGAACGCAGAGTAGCAACCATGCCCGAACCGGGACTCGAACCCGGGACGCCCAGATCACGGGGAAGACACGCTACCCCTGTGCGAGGACGCCGACATCTTATTAGATAATAAAGAAAATAAAACAGTTAATTGGTTAATGATCAAGTCTCACTCAAAAACAAATACACAAGACATTAACGCGCACACTTTAACAGAATAAACAGCATTTCATCTCACCTTATTATTTACAATCGCAATACACTATGAGATGCGTATCTAATCAGGCATAACCATCTATTATCCAAAAGAGAAGACAAATTAATGCAACTGTTATTTGCATCTTAAACACATTTTACTTATGTTTGAAGAATCGGCCCCAAATTTTGTTTTACATTTTCCAAAATCGACTTCTTTTTTTTTAATAACTGATGAATTGTTGTGCATTTTTTTATAACTCTAATTTTAGTAGTTGAACAAAACATGGATTACTTGAAAAATTCATGTGGTTTATCAAAATAAAATCCAACACCTAATATTATTTACTTCATGTTACAGAACATTTAGAAGTAAAAGAATTCGCAATATCTAATTTGATAAATCATAATCAAATACACAAATACAGAGAAAAAAAACTATAAATATCCTCTTAAATAGGTATTTTAGAGTAATGATAAATAGTGGCTTTAGTCCTGCATCAAATTCTTTGTTTACAGGCATAATATTAAAATTATGAAGATAATGTGAAGATTAAATATTTATCTTCTCATAAATCTTTAATATTTTCATTAAATATTTTATTTTAAAGTAATGTGAAGATTGAAACACCATAAAAGCGCAGTCAGGCGCTAAGATTATTGCAAAATATACAATCTAATCTCGATGTGAAAGTAACACGACCCTACACCATTTATGCACAAGTGTAGAAATAATAAATTATTTACTGATCCAAAAACTTCTTATTCCCATATGCTAGCTATTCTTCAGTGCAATTTTTCACCAATTTCTAATAATGTCAGGGGAATATAATATCGGAATCAAATCGCAAAGTAACAACGTCGCGAAAAAAAAAAGCACAACAATTTTTTTTAAATCATGTCACATCAGTTTAGATCTCACCCACCTAATCAGAAACTCCTTTTTTTTCTTACAAACGGTTGATTCAATTTGAGTATGCAATGATTTCGAAGTTGTTCGTTATGTCGCATCAGTTCAGATCTCACCCACCTAATCAGAAACTCCTTTTTTTCTTACAAACGGTTGATTCAATTTGAGTATGCAATGATTTCGAAGTTGTTCGTTATGTCGCATCAGTTCAGATCTCACCCACCTAATCAGAAACTCCTTTTTTTCTTACAAACGGTTGATTCAATTTGAGTATGCAATGATTTCGAAGTTGTTCGTTATGTCGCATCAGTTCAGATCTCACCCACCTAATCAGAAACTCCTTTTTTTTTCTTACAAAAGGTTGATTCAATTTGAGTATGCAATGATTTCGAAGTTGTTCGTTATCATTTTATAAAGGAATTTAATATATTTTTAAAAAATATATATATTTTTATTCACATACATATATAATAAAAACATTTCTGTAAAATGTGTTTGCTGTTCTTTTCAAAAAAAATAAAATCATCGCACTTAAGATGATGTGGCTTCAGTTTTAAAAACTGAGCCAGCCTTCTAACAGAGAAATCAATTGTTAAAAGTTTTGTAGCCTCTGCTTTTGTCTCTTTGTAATTAATTTTCTTATATTAGCAAAAAAAATTATTTTAAGACTTAAAAATTGAAAAAAAAAAACAAATAGCCAGTCATTATCATTACAGTGAGGAGTACAAATGGATTAAGAATTTGATTTCATTCAAACATTGTAACTCTCGATGGATTTCATTTTTAAGTTTCATTACTAAATCAATTCATTTTGTAAAGAAAAGCATCGATTAACTTCTAATTGGAGTATAGAAATAGTATTCTAATCATCAAAAAATTCGAATCCGTGATTTTGAAGAAACTTCGCGTTTAAGACCTCACTGATTTCGGAAAACCCATTTTTATAAAATGTCCGTCAGTCTGTCTGTGACAAAAATAACTCACTTACGCTTTGAGATTGATGATTCAAATTAAATGAACGTTTATTAACACCGAATTTCTAGATTTCTGTCAATTTTTAAGTAAAATCTGTTCAGAGAAAGTCTGTCTGTCCGACAGTTCGGATATAAGTTAAAACGATAGCTGCAAAATGAAGTAAGCTCGATAGGCAAAATTAGTTGCATCAATTTAACATCTATTGTACAAGCACCTATCAAATTTTTTTTTCTGACAAGTAGTCAGTCAAACAAAGGTTTGACTGACTACTTGTCGATTTGTACTTCCAGAAAAATGTAAACGAGATAATTAAAAAACGCAGTTTAATAAATTACGTATGGGAATTTGTGACTAAAAGTGCAGTTTTGTGTTAAATTTTTCTTTCAATCGGTTGAGAAAACGTGTCAAAAACCCGAATTCGAGCCGTAGGCCAATTATTAATCGTGAAAACATTCGCCAAATAAAAACTGAATAAAATCAATAGATTTTTAATTGAATAAAATCAATAGATTTTCAATTGAATAAAATCAATAGATTTTAAAAAATACTTAACTCAAGTAAAAGAAAATATTTCGTAACTATTGTATTCCAATGTTATGCATTTCCTGGATTCACAAGTTTAAAGAGTGTATACAATAATATTTTAGGGAGATCACTTCCCAAATCGGATGGGATAGAATTCAGGGAATAGAAATCAAACCGGTGAATTCTGTCACCTCCCTTGAGGGTATCTCGAAAAGGAGGAGAAAAAAGTACCGAATATTCAAGCATTCGCGCATCTTCCAACCTCAAAGCTTCAATTAGAATCAATCTAATCGTAAGCTTGACTGATTTCACCAATTGATCTAGGCTCACTCTATTGTGCAAGAATATTTTTAAATAAAAATTGTAATAATAAATAATCGTTTACACTTTTGTAAGAATATTCATCTAAGTTTAATTTCTGGACATCACATATTCGCAAAAAGAATTCTCAAACTAATTCCTGGTTATTATTATTCACTGTCGCTGAAATTCCCTCCCTAAAAAGATTAGAGAAAACTCTATCAGAAAACTCTTCCAGAAAATTGTTTAACAACTTTCACATTCCTATTTATTCTTTGTTTTCCCATGCAGCTTTAATCAGGCTTCGACAGCTTCATTAACTCGTGGTATAAAAGGAGACAATCAAGTTCCCTATCTGAGGAAATGCTCACTAGTTTTCTTAGAAAACTTCTAGATTCTCTGGCATCCCCCTCCTTTTCCGAATTATTTTAATTTGCATCTCCATCCACCAAGTTCATAACTTTCGCCGGCAAGATGCGGAATGGGTTTGTTATTTATTCTTTGATGCTTCATTAGCGGGTGCGGCTCATTGTTCATTTGCGATGATGGGAAAACGGCAGATGAGGTGCTGTTTCTGCATTCATTTTTCTCCTGGTATCGTATTATGCGTTTGTTAAAGAGGCAAAGTATTTTCTGTTGTTAAATATTTGGATCTGCATCGGAATTACTCGTGGTTTTTTTTTTTTCAAAAAGCATTTGTTTTTTGAATCACATTATTTCTGAAAAATTGTTTGGTGTAAAACTCATTAGCTCGGGATGATATGGCTGATGCAATATTTAGTTATTAATTGATACAACAGACATTTTTCAACAGACATTAATAAAACAAATCTTCTTTTAAATTTAAATTAACAAAATTAAACTAACTAATATTAATTAACTAAAATAATAAAAATTATGCTCCTAAATTTAAAAACTACATCATAATAATTATGGAATTTAATTCGTTTCATAGTTTCTAATAATAAGTGATATTTTTTTTCAAATAAACTATTTTAGAAAGAAACTATTCTTGATATCACAAATCGATGGAAATTTATTTCGTTTTGCCTTAAAATAGTTTGTTAAAATAAAGGCATAGTTGTTATCATGTATAACATTGTTTCAAACTGAATGTTTGAATTCATTTTCTTATAAACTCAGGAATAAAGAATAGTTCGCATTTTTGTGCAACGAAAATTATAGAATAAGGCATCCATTAATTAAAGAATTAATTTGAAATCATGGATTTAAACAGCATATAGAAGTTTTTTTATTAGAAAATAAAAATAATTATTTTAAAACATATTTTATTGTATTAATTACAATACATTAATAATCTAATATATAAAAATGAATTTTTGTTTGTTCGTGCCTTATACGCTGCCGTGCCGTTCAACCGATTACGCTGAAATTTTGCAAACTTAATGCTTCCAATTATCGGCGTATTACATGCTTATTGTATTATGGATTATAGGCCTATTGTATCTAAAGTAAAAAAATAGAGTAATTATTATTTATGCTTTTCTTTTACATATCGTTCAATTTTTATGAATGATTTCACTGTCGACAAGGAAATAAATATTCTTTTTATCATTCCTATTAAATAAGATAGCCATTTTAAGTTTCAGGCGATATTTCAAAAGTTATTTCTTCTACGGCAGCAACACACGAGGCACCAACTAGTTTATAATAATTTTCAAGGAAAAGAATTTGACTAAAAATATTTTTTATCCCAGATTAAATTGATTATTAAAGAAGTAATGAACTCAAACATGTATGTTTAATCATCATGCACAAAATTTTCAAATTTTTATTTTATGAATTTTGAAAAATTCATGTTTATATACCTAATATCGTGCGACTCATCTTGGTAGCGCAACATACTAATGCATTCGATTATATTAAAATTTGTGAAGTAAAAGGATACGATAAATCTTGTAAACCAAGTAAATTATTGACTTTGACTGATTTCTATATTTAAGTATAATTTGAAATGATGAATACAAAATTAAGAAAAATTATAGTTATTTTCTATTGTTTCACTGGCAATTAAAGTGTCGGTATTCAATGCGTGCTCTCTAATCTAATATATAAAAATGAATGTTCCTTCGTATTTTATGTGCTGCCATACCAATCCTTCGATTACGATAAAACTTTGCCAACTTATTGCTTGTACGTGTGCAAAGTTTATAGACATAATACAATTATTATATCTGAAGTAAAAAAATAGATTAAATGAATTTGTACTTCTCCCTTATAAATCATTCAATTTCAATAAATCCATTCATTATCTACAGAAGCATAAATATCACTCTTTTCGTTATTCCTAATTAAACAAGACAGCTATTTCAAATTTCAAACGATTTTTACAAAATTATTTTTTCTGCTGTAGTAACGAACCGGTTATCATCTAGTACTTTTATTTGAAAATATATGATTTAAAATAAATGGATGATAAAATTTTAAAAAAATTACTTTAATTTAAATCACTTAAAATTCAGAATTTTATACCAGCGTTTCATTGAAATTTGCGTTTCTGTTCACAAGAAAATAAAACCGCTTCAAAATTATGAATTTAATAAAGAATCCAAAAGAAAAAAATATCATTGAAATCTTCAGTTAATCATGTACTTCAAATGAATGCAATACCACTAGAGCATTTCATATGTAGTTTTTCAAATAAACGTATTCTTCAATTAGAATGTTGGGTAAGTACAATTATTTGGTTAATTGGTTATGTTAAATTTGTACGCAATTGGTATTGATGTTTCTTTCATTTTTTAAAAATATATTTCAATATGAAAGCACTTTAAAATGCTTGTTATCAAAGGAAAAATTATTAAATGATTGAAATTCGATGGCATTATTTTAAATTCTTATAGTATATAAATTAATTCTAATAGAATACATAGTTAACATAGTATATATTTTTTAAAGTTTGTTACCTTAGTAATATATACATATAGGATTAAAAAATAATTCAATAAGATAAAAATTTTATAGCATTAATAAATATCAATTATGTATCTGATGAAAAAGATTATATAAAATTTCAATAATTCATCAAATTAGCTCTTAAAAAATGAAATCGGTTTCTTTTTGCCGAAAACTTCGTTCACAGTAATATACATTAGTTTATATTTAATATAGATTTACAAAAATGAAATTAATTTATTATTATGAAGTCGTATTATTTTTATTTTTTAATTTTGAATAGATTTTAATATAATTATATTTTAAAGTATTTATATATTTTAAATATCTGTTTTAGTTGTTATAACCATTTTTAGCGCTTCTAATGTAGTTATCATGGGAGCAAGAATTTGACATTAAAAGGAACATTTTTTTTTTTGTCTTAAATGCCCATTTTATGGTAAAATAATGTGATGTGGTATTTAGTATTAAAGGCAAACGAGTATCTAAATTTATATTTAAGAAGCATTAGTACTTATGCTTATACTAACGAAAATAATAATAATAATTGTTACTGGAACAAAAAAAAATGCATGGGTAAAATCGATATGGTATTTATTTAACACTTTTCAGTTAATTTAAATTTCGATTAAAAGACATTATATCAAAATCTATCAAATAACTCTCACCACACGTACTTTTTAAAAATTTAAACCTCAAAAATTATACGTTATATTGAATATAAGTTATATCTTATCCAAACCAGTGGAAATGGTCTTCACCAAAGTTTCTTGCATGCTCTCTAACACATGCCAAAGAATGCCTTACATGGCTTTAGCTTCTAATAGTAGCTCAATATTAACTTACATGGAGAATTTAGCATTTTTACTCAATCTATAGTGCCGTCCTTTGAGAGGCGATTGAGTCCTGGCATGCGTTAATGGTATCCAAAAATCAAATTTGTGTTTCAGACATTTTTTCTGGAGCAATTGAAATAAACATTTGACACAAAACTGCTCTTTTAGTTACAAATTCCCTTACCAAATTTGATATATTTAGATCATTGCATTTTTGAATTATCGCGTTTACTTATTTCTGAAAGTACAAGGAGGAAGACAATCAACCACTTCTTGGATTTGGCTGAAAAACTGACCGGTTTCTATTCTTTTTAAATAATAAATCTGCTTTCCAAGTTTTATCTATCTAACTCCCTTTGTTTTGAAATTATCGAGTCAACATAAATTCGAACAGCAGAACAGTTGGACTATTTGTGAAAAGATTTTACTCAAAATTTGATATAAATTTGCAAATTTGGTGTGAAGACCCAAAACGAAATGCAAGTTGTCAAGCTCACAGCGTTTTCGACTTATTTTCCTCACTGACAAACAGACTGACACCTTCCAAAAATGTATCTTTCAAACTCAGGAAGAATTAAAACGTCAAAATTTCTAGTTCAAATTTTTGACGATTTCCGTTTTCTTATAAGAGAAAGTAAGCTGACTAGTTTCTAGAGTTTTATACAAATTAGAGATTTTTTACTCCATTAATAATTGACTATGGATAATTTCAGATACTGGTGCATTTACATTCACATAAAGCAAATGATTGTAGAATTATAATATTGATCATTTTCTTTATTAACTTTCCAAGTTTAGGGAATTACTATAAAAAGGGAAGTAATATACATTTGCTTTTCAATATTCAAAATGAATTTAGCTGAAAATGTCAGAAAAAATCAATTAAAATTTGCAACTCCACAAATAGGATTTAATAGACGTTTGTATTTTTATAAATCTGAAATATAAATTTAAAAAAAACATCCTTTAAAAAGCTAGCTAGTATTATAATTAAATAAGCTAATTTTACCAAATGATGCAAATTAAAAGATGATAAACAATAAAACTTTTAAAAAAATAATTTTTAAAATGGTTACCTTTTTTTAAATAAAATAAGCTATTTTACCAAACGATATAAAAATAAAAACCGATAACGATGCGAAATAAAAAACGATAACGATATGAAATAAAAAAACAATAAACGATAAAATTTTTAAAAAATCCTTTAAAAAGTTAACTAGTATTATGTGCTATTTTACCAAACGATATAAAAATATAAAAAAACAATCAATGATAAAACATTTTAAAGAAATCCTTTAAAAAGTTAGCAAGCATTATAATTAAAATAAGCTATTTTATCAATCGCTATAAGAAATAATCATTTAAACAAAACATTGGTCAATTTTCGAAACTGACGAACTCAAAACTTATATTTCTGCTCTGAAAGCAACTGTGATAGATGATTTTATTCTTCAAAGCTCTTCAAATAAATTTGTTTACTGACAATGGCAAAAACAAACATCTTAACAAAAAAACATTCAAAGTGCATCATCTTAAATCAAATAACGACTTCGTTTTTTCTTCGGCTTTTGTTTGGCTTCTCCCTTATCGCATTATTTATAGTGCGTTAAAAATTCGGAGTAAAAATAGTATATTTCGAGAAGCCATTTGGTGCTTTTGCCTTTATTCATTCGAAAATAATGCTTGGAACAGCGCATTTGTAAACACTCGCATCGTTGGATTCGAGAAAGGGAGGGGGGAGTGAATATTATCATAAATATTTGTTAAGTACGGATGGCATCAGTTCACGTTCGTGTGATAATCGTAATGTGACCTGTGATCATTCAAATTTGAAATTTACTGAAGCATGTTATTCTTATTATTGTATTGTCGTATAGTTATCACTTTTAACACTTGAATAATTTTTGATTTTATATTTCCTTCAGCGAATTAATTCGAGGCTTAAATTAGAACTTTAATAAGATTATGGCATTTTTAGTAGTTCTAAATTTAATTTCATTTTTATGTAGATTAGAATCATTCGTGTTCTTTAACATTAACAGACAAAATCCTATTTATATTATAATGTTTTTTTTAATTTCTATCACATGCGTTTTTATTCGATTGTTTTTCAGAATTTTTTTAGGAAATATTAAATGTTGAAAAAGCTCTTAAACAAAATATTGTTACATGATAAAAGGTAGATTTAGAAAATTACCTTATAATTTTCATGGATTGCTTTTTTAAATAAATCATAGTTGTTAAGCAAAAATCTAGAAATTCATTTTCATATGACAGTAATCCTTTCCGTTATTACATAAACTAACTGTATTTAGTAAACAGTGAGTTCACTGAAAACAATAGACAATTATGTTACATCTCTTATACATAATTTGATGTTTATTATTATTTCAACCAAATATTTTAAAGCATCAAATTATAATAAATAGTAACGTTGTACTGTTTATCTTGTACATGAGCTTTCTTACTGGAATCAAGCCATATAAAATCATAATTCCATGAAAAATGCAATTTTTGAGTATTCTTCTAACTGTACATTATGTTTTACGTTAGTATAGTAATACTTTAATATTTTTCAAGAAAACTGGCCAAATAATAAACAAAATCATTTTTCTTTAGCTTTCAACAATGACCGAATAATCACAAGTTTAAATATTTGAGGAAGTATTGAAAATATTTTGAAATTCAGCATAACTATGAAAACTAGAAAGAAAATTCAGATAGTTGTTACATAAATCTTATCTTTTGGATACCAGATGGCGATGCCTAATTAGTCCATCCCATGATGCATTGCGAAGTAATTGAAATGAGATGTAATAAATACTCAACTGTTAAGCTGTGCGCGTAAATGCTTTATCTTTGTGTTTGTGCTTATTAAGTGTGTGAATGTAATTATTAAAGAAATGTTGCCAAAAAATAAGTCCGGTCGCTTCCTGTACGGATCATCATAATCAACATTCTACCACAAGATGTTAAAATTAAAGAAATTTCTGTGTGAAAGCAAAATTGATCTAATTATTTATGCTAAGATACTCTACTAAGACTGTTTAACACTCTCTAAGATTGTTTAACTCAAATATAGTACAAATAAGATTTTAAGCGTAGAAATGTGCAATTGGTAGAGATCTTTTATTATTATTTCTTACAAACTTTCAAAAATATTTATATACAATTATAATTTTCATACTGTTTTTAAAAAAAATTAAAAAATTGTCTTTTTTTATATCAATTTCTTTGTTGTGAAATTTTTTCCCCGGAATTTGAAGAATATTTTTGAAATATTGTTTGCATTATTTTCAACAATAAATTACTTCAATGAAATGAAATTTAATCTGTTTTAATTGCTTCATTAAAAGTTTAATTGAGTGATTTCCTTAGATTGTTGAAAACTAAAGAATGACGAATTTTTATTATATTTTTATATGCTCATCTTGTATTTTTATCTGTCAGACTGAAAGCAATTAAAAAATAGAATATTTGTAAAGTTAGTATTTTACTAATCTACATAGTTCATTAAGAGTTAATTCCATTAAGAAGTTTCATGCTTTAAATATTAGAAAAGGACGAAAAAAATTAAATACGTGGCTATAATGTCTTTCAGAATTCTATGCATAAAAGCACTTCGTTGAGAAAACATTAAATCATACATAAAAGATTTAATTGAAATTAAATACAAACAGCATTTTTAGTGGATTCCAAAAAGTGTTTAAATTCTGCTATTAATACAGCTAAATATGCGTGTGTGCGTGCGTGTATATCTGTGCGTTGATGTATTTAAAATGATACATGCCTTTATAATGATACCACTTCAATAAACAGACAAATATTTTCTGAATTTTGTCAATTAGAAGATATATGAATCGGACATTTACGTTTTTCATATCAAAAATTTATTTAAAAGAATACAAATATGCAATAAATGGAATATATGAAAAACAACTGAAATTTAAAATTAAATTACAAGATTTCTAAGAATTCGACAGAATCAGAACAATTATGTAAATAACTTTAACCAAAATTGATAAAATCAATATGACTAAAGAATCAGCTGATTTCCAGATGAGACTAGTATTAAATAAAATGGGCAAACAGCTAATAAAAATAATAATTATAATAAAGTTCTAATATAAATGTTAGAATTATATCATATATTAATCCAAGATCTTAATGTTTACACTATGTGTAAAAGATTCCAAATTTGCAAATAGATGGACAGGTCCACGTTTATTATGCAAGCCCGAATCGATTTCATCTCACTTTGTCAGTACACCCAAATCTCTCAGAGAAGCATGCGTAAAATGTCTTCGAATATTATGTCTCGACAGGCACGATTCCAAGTAGTTCAAACTTCGAGTCATTTATCACTTCATAATTTAATTAACAGACTCCCTAGTCAGGAGTCACAAAGTTTCACGGACAGAATAATTAATTAACGTAACCCGGGCTGATCCGCTTTCCTGACTCCTTCACTGGGTCTCATTCATCAAAGCAGGCGAGCGAGCCAAGATATGCAGACTGAGATTATATAGATTGTTTAGTTATCAGTATCTGTTGGATAGTTACAATGTGGCTGAAGAAGTGACAGCGGATAAACCAGGCGTTAATGATATGCTTCGTTTATATTGTATATGTAAAAGGAATTATTATTGTATTAAAATACAATCGTTTCTCTCGTTGAATTGGGAAAATTTGTTGCGAAATGAAATTTCAACTCATTGATGCAATTAATAGAATTGGCAAACATAGATGTCATTTGAGGCTTATAAAATATGTCCCCAGATTAAAGCAAGATTTGAATTTGTCACCATTTTGTGCTGTAAAGTGTTGGCAACTATATTAAAAGAACCATTTGACAGCTGATAATTTAAAGATATTAAAAAGGGAATATTACACAATAGAACATTGTGTTGACGCAAGACTTAAGTTACATAAAAAGAAAATTTTCCTTTAAACTTTTGTATTTTTATTGAATCGTAAAGCATAAGGTTATCAATGGAATAACAGATAGAAAAAATAGCCTCCATAACTTTGCTGGCATATGTGCACTCTTTTACCGAAGTTTTCCCTTGATCATTTTGTATATATGTTGCTAAATTTCGTTGATTTAGCATTGAATTTCTTTCTTCACTGCACGTGTGTTTGTGGGCTCGTTGGCATAGACCTTCGACTTCAAATAACTCCATAAAAGGAAATCCAATGGTGTTAAATCACACAACTTATAGCTTCAGTTCTCAAATTTTCAAACTGTGTTCCCCCCCTCTAGAAATTCGTTATTTTTTAAATATTGTTCATCTATGAAAACACTTTGAAAAATGCAGCTTTGCACAATAGAACATAACCCCAAACTAACAACTGTAAAATAGTTCTTTAATGGAGTTTCCAACACTGTACTGCAAGATTAGGTTCAAATTAAAATATTGTGTACATTTTGAGAAACCCTCTCTTTGTTTTAATATTCCTACCGTCATATTTGGTTGTATCCATTGAAATAAAATCACAAACCCATGTTGAAACTGCCAAAATTGGCACTTTGAATATATAAACTAAATAAAATATTCTTAAATTGTTAACATCAATTTTATAATATATTTTCTAATCCTATACCTGTTATTCTGACACTCCTGCTAGTTTGGCATATTTTACTGAATACTTATGTGGAGACGAGTTATTTTTTCTTGTTAAATTTTGAAATCTTCCCCTTTTTAATTGATGTTATATCTGTGTAGCATGCTCCTACTCAACACCCTAACATAGTATTTTTTTTCTTATTTAACATACTGATGACCCATTTCTCAAGCTTAGAGAAATGCATTATAGTATAATTTACTTACGACTATATCAGTCTTAATAGTCTGGATGCTTTCTAAAATTTAACAGATGTCCGCTCCAATATTTAGCGACGTCTACAGAGCTAATCCGTAATTACTTAATAATTTCTGTTAAAGCGTGTGAAATAACTTTAAATAGCAGAAAGGCTCACTCCTTATCATTCTTGTATATTTAGATGATATAACATCTTTTTTTTTTCAGTTCAACTTTCTGTGCATACCCTACACCTGTAAAAAGGGTGAAATAGCTTAAATACAGAGGTAGCATACCCTCAAAATTCATAATAAACCGCAAGCACAAACCACATATTACCTTTTATGATTCGTAATATAATGAAGAAAATCGGTTACATATTTTAAACTCCTTCAGTTACTTAGCGAAATTCGATACAAATCTACAAGACCGCACTGTAGATTTATGCATGCGAATGCACAAACCTACAAACTGTTTATCTTTTGATATTTTTTTGTTTAGAAATTTGTTAGGGATCTAAAATTTAGATTCTAAACGTGTATGGTTTTAACAATGTAGTTCTTTATATTTTGTAAGTATCGCATTCACTTGTAATCGGACATCCAGATCATTAGTATAGAAAAAAAACTTAACAAAAATTAACCAAGTAATATTTGAATTTGAAAAATATTAAATAAATTTATTTTCAATGAGATCACAATATTTCATGATTGTAGCCTATCAAAAATGAGGAAAAGGAGGACTACAAAAATTTATTTTTACAATTATAGAGCAAGTCAAATTAAAATTATATAAAATTTTGTATTACATTCATATTCATATTAAAGTATTCCAAATCGTTCGTGAAAAAAAAATTATTTCTCTAATTCTTACTCTAATGCTCTTACTTCCAGCACTAGAATTTGCTTTTCTTTATAACAATTTAATTGAGTTTTTGTATTTACTCCATTGATTAACTGATTGAATAAATTATTGTGTTCATTTATTAATTATAATAATTTATTCTTTCGGCACAAAAAATGTTTTTAAATCTATTTTTTAATAGTAGTTAATATTTTTATCTCTGTTAATTGATACATCAAATAATATTGCAAATATTAATGCGATTAATGCAACAAATATTATCGCATGTTTTGAAAACGGGGTGTGACATTATTATTATTTTTTGATAATAAATACAGAAGAGAAAATGTTATATGAATTGTACCTTTAATTACAACATCTTGTGAGATTATTTTCTATTCGAAGTTCTGTCTATTACATTCAATATAATGACACAGATGAAAGTAATGAAATAGTTTTAAGAATGCTTTAACTTTTAAAATATACACCACCATATACATTATAAAACATCATAAGTAAGAAAACATTTCAATAAAATATGGAGTAGTAAATAATTTCAATAAAATATGGAGTTTACTTACCATTTTTATGATTCATATAAATTCTAAAATTAAATAGTCTTTCACATATTTTATTATTATAGAAAAAAGAATAGATGTTTGTTAATAATTTATCCAAAATCAGTGTTCTTTTTTGTTGCCATTATATACTAATTAAATCTTGACTGTTGAGTTACAATTAATTTATTAATTTATTTAAAAGAATATTAATTTTTGTTGAATATTATCGTTTGCTATTATATTCAAAACGATCAACAGAAAGAATAATAGTTAAACTATGCATTAAATTATTTTATCGATAATAAAGCTCAAAATAAAAAAATTATATAACTTTAAAACTGAAAAATATAAAGTTCAACAATTTAACGTGGTTCATAATGAGATAAACTTTAACTTCAAGGTTATAAAAGATTATTTTTCAAAACAGGTATTATCAAAGAGATTTCAAGATTGATTTCAAGATTAATTAAAACTTTTATTTAATCAGCTCGCTTCAGCAAAAATTTAAATAATTAATTTTAATTTTTTTCTTAATTCTAATTTTTAATTATTAATTTTAATTAATCCAGCTAATTGTTTAGGTTTTATCTGATTGGATTAATTTTTTTCCTCTCTTTTCTATTTTAAGATAAGAAGTTTAGAAATCTTATTATTTTTGCTGGTCTGGGAACATTCTTGAACATCTCCATTTTAATGTTATGATTTCAAATTTCGTACAAAACTAAAAACAAGTATTTTATTTTTAAATGTTATTTCCACTTGTGCAAGAAATTTTGTGTTTAAATTATACGATAATATTTTTAGACTAGCATATTCTCTGAGAATGCGTTGTAAAAATTCTTTCAAAATACTCCTCAGATCAAGCCGTTGAAAAGAATATGTAAAAATACATAGGGCGAGTTGAAACTTTGGCGTAGGTGTTGGCGGAATTGTGCCAATACGTAAATTGAATTCCACCAAACATCGAACCTGCGATGTTCGGGTTTGAAATCCAGTAACTTATCCACTATACAAAAATGGCCATCAATGTTTAGTGGTAGTTACTGGCTTATTAAGTTGTCACCACAATACTCCCCAACCAGTGAGTTCGCTAGAGAGACGAATGATTTTATTGCGCCAAGCGTTATGGCTAGTGTATGAGCGTTGCTGCTGCGTCAAGTGAGTCTGACGACTTTCCGTTGCTGATGGAGAGATGGCGACAAGAGAGCTGTTGAAAATTCACGTCCGAGGTCACCAGTTTGGCGTAGGTGTGTTGGCGGAATTGTGCCAGTAGGTAGGTTGAATTCCGCCATGGATCGAACCTGCGATGTTCGGGTTTGAAAGCCAGTCACTTATCCACTATACAAAAATGGCCACCGATGTTTAGTGGTAGTTACTGGTTTTTATTAAGATGTCACCACACTTCTTAAGAAACAGATACATTTCAAGGTCAATTCAACATTTTAATTAAATAAAAACTATGCAAAATTATCATCCTTTTTTCTCAATAAGTTTTCAGCATTGTATTACAAAAAAAAATCTTTTTTATACCAAGTTGAAATACAAAACAAAATGTTCAATGATATTAATTTTACACTCAACTTGGTATAAAAAAGATTTTTTTATTTTGTAATAAAATGCTGAAAACTTATTGAGGAAAAAGGATGATAATTTTGCATAGTTGCTCAGTTTACGTTCTACTACTACTATTGTTATTATTAACCGCATTATTTTTATAAGAAATTCAGAAATCGTAGCTGTTCCTGTGCTACATGTAGCATGTATTTTATTATATGCATGCTTATAAGTACTTTTATTTTAAAAGTATCAGTTAATATACCTGATATTACCAAATAAAGAAACCGTCCATCTCAATATTTGTTATCATTCGATGATTCTTTATAGATAAATGCCTGATTTCAAACTAAATTCCTGAAAATTATCATTTCGCCAAACATTATGGAAATTATGTTTCGTTCTCGGAACTTTACAATTAAAACCTCACGCAGTAAACCGAACCTCCGCCCTTCCTAAAACTGTTCAAATAATCTTCCGAACAAAATGCATTTAATGAGTTATTGCCATTTCCAGTTGACTCAATTCCGAAAATATTTGAGGCAGTGGAATGCGAATTGTTCCAAATAGGAATAATTTGCATGCGATGAGGAACAAAGCATATCGTGAAATTAATCGACTGGCAGTCCACCCTTTAATTCGAAAGGAAATGCAAATACTTGGGATTGCGCCTCAAGCCAGCAAAGATTCGCAATTACCTCAAAACCCCCCAGAGCAGAAATGCGTGAATTGTCGAAGGAATGCCCCAGCGTTCAGCGGATAGTTGCTGACTGACTTAATGAATAAAAGAGGTTAAAAGTTAATGGCATGCCGGAACAAGTGCCTTTATTGTGGTTTAAGAATTCCTGAAACGTTTTTAGTTGAATTAAGAGATTTTCACGGATGTAAAGTAAGAAGCGAAAAGGCATAAAAATATGTATTGTGCCCTTATTTGTGTTTAGTATTTTACTTTTATTATGGATAAAAACTTTGCTCTATTGGCTCTTAAGAAATTTTAGAACCTTCCACTCATTCTTTAATTAAAATTGTCTCGCTAGTTTCAAATAAGGTAAAAACATTATTTAAGTTTCAAGCCACATGCATTATAACAATATGCATTATTTATATTTTAAGCTACATGATTATATGAATATACATTATTTATATTTCAAATCGCATGCATTATAAGCATATGCATT
>JAPMOQ010001131.1:3883149-3937991 GCA_026543055.1 Argiope trifasciata | reverse complement strand
TTTTTTTTTTTTTTTTTTTTTTTTTTTTTTTTTTTTTTTGAGGATGGATTAGTTGAGAAAATTTCTTGGACACTTCCGGTATAAAGCTGAAATAGTTAAACAACTTTTTAACGTGATATATTATTGTGTCAGAAATGGTTATTTAAAAAAATTGAATTTATTGGGAATTTATTTTTTATAATTAGTGAGCCGGCTTCAGAGATAATCTAATTCGTTAAAATGTTGGTTATTTTTTTACTTGCAACTAAATTTGTTATTTATAACTTGATTTTTTTTCGTCAAATAATTTTTGAACATTAATTTCTGCAGATAGTAAAGCCATCTTCTTTTAATAATGTTTAATAGCCTTTTTGTTTAGTAAGTGCATAAACAATTTTAAGGCTTTGAGTCACATGACATCTTAGAGCTATTAAGTTTTTTATTGTCTGGGTAAGGTATCCGACTACGTTGAAAACACTTGTTATCGACCACATTGGATAATTTTATTATTATTATTGCTTGCAGTTTAGAATATTCTCTCTCCAAAACTGTTCATCTTTTCTAGGAAAAGGAAGGTCTGATCTATTATTCATGGGAATTTTAAGCAAACCATGCTTTTGAGCTATTAGGTTGGTGCGTATGAAATGTCGGATTCTTAAGTGATTGTATAAAACTGCATATCTTTCTTCAAAAGCTGTTTATTCAATCAAAGTATGCTCCATTCGCTTCAATACACTTCTCCCAACGAGATTTTAAAGCGTAGATGCCTGTCTTAAAAACATTTTGGTCTTTAGAATTAATAAACTCTGATATCGAGTTTTTTAGACTGTCTTCATTTTCATAGTGTTTGCCCCTTAAAAACAGCTCTAAATGCTTGAAAAAATGAAAATCGGTCGGCGAGAGATCCGGTGAATAGGGTGGATGCTGCAAAACTTCATATTCCAGTTCGTTCCAGCTTATTTCGCTCTGTCAGTGCGTGCGGTACCCACTTGTCCATCTTCTTAACCTTGCCAATCTCAGAAAGGTGTCTCAATATCGTTGTATGGTCAACTTTCATCCTGATAGCAAGTTCCCTCGTGGATACGGCTGGATCCGCTTCCACTAGAGCCTTCAGGTCATCATTCTTCACAGACGTTTTGGGTCTTCCGCGCGGCTCATTTTGCAGTGAAAAATCGCCAGTCCGAAATTTTTCGAACCAACGCTGCACTTTCCGATCGTTAACCGTATTCTCCCCAAACGCTTGGTTTATGTTGCGTGCAGCTTTTGCAGCACTATTACCAAGTTTGTACTCATATAAGAAAATGACGCGAATGTCGGCAGAATCCATATCGGCAATAAACTCAAAAGAAATAACAAAAGGGAAGACCTACGAGAAAACCTATTTTGCTGAAATGAGTCTCTGGCAATGGACAATACGACTATGAATGAGGTTATGCAAAAGACAAAAGTATAACGAAAACAGGGAGACAAACGTCCGCATGTAAAGAGAATCCGACATTTCATACGCACCAACCAAATAAAATTTGTCTTTAACCTCAATTTTAGTTTTCATAAATATTCACTATCGTTTACATGGTACCTCAAAAACTAATAGAGGTATTTAAATAAAAATTTCAGCTTTTATTTTAAATTATATGAACAATGAAATGAGCCAAAAATTTTATTGTTATCCAACTACTTTTTCATTTATAGTGGTTTTTAGAAGAATTAAGTTCATTAAAAAATGTATACATACGTATGTTTTTGCCCATAGCTTCTTTGCACCTCAAGATTTTTCTTAGATTTTGGTTCATTTCATTCATCATTATATACTATAACTTGTGTGGGTAGAAAATTTGGATTGCTACATTACTATTTTGTGTAGAGCGTTAACCATTTTGGTTAAATTTCATTAAAATATGCTATGAATTTTCTTATTTATCAAAATATATTATATTTTCAAATATTTTTTTTTGTATTTATGGTGTTTGTAACTGATAATATATTTAAAAATCCTAACTAAATTTTTTAAATCAACTTTTTCAAAAAATTTCCTTTGAAAGTAGTCGGATACCTTAATCTATTTCAAATGAAGGACTGTCTCCTTTCCAGATTATTAAAATGTATCATGTTAACTTCACAGAATATTTTTTTCCTTAGCTTTTGAATATGAAAGAAAATCAAGTCATTAAATATTCGATTTAATAATGGAAAACTTTGAATTTGATGGAAAAAGTAAATGTATGCTGAAAATTATTTTGTTTAAATATTTATAAAGATGCTGTTAAAATTCATAAAATATTTACTGGATTAATAAATAAACATGATTAAAAAGAATTCTTTCTTTTTTAAATTCTGGAATAAATTTCAACTTTATGTCGTAATTTTTGCGGAATTATTGCAAAAAAAAAAACCCTTCAAATTCTTGTTTATTTGTTTGTTAAAATTCTTAAAATATTTCTTTGAGAAGTACGTTCTAATGCTCAAATATATTGGGTTGTTCGGAAAGTCATTTCGTATTTTTTTGTCAAAATGAAAAGAAATTTTCGTTTAATGAATAAATTATTTATTAAATTATAAAATTGCCATTCTGGTCTAATACCTTTTGCCATATTTTTGGTATTAATATGATTACACACTCATAAAAGTTTGGGTCTTTGCAGTAAAAAAAAAACTGATCGAGGTGGTTTTTGGCCTCCTCATTTGAAGGAAAAATTTTGCAAATCAGTTCTGGTACTGATGTACTGTTAACACATCTTCTCCACACATATTGGCTAATTTATCTCTGGCTTGAACAGCATTTTTACCTTTTATAGCAAAAAAGAAAAAAATGACGATAATGCTGTTTATTGCTCTCCATATTTAAAAGGGCACCATCCAAAAACTACTGCGAAGAAACAGCTGCACTTTTTCACACTCAAGCCTTGCTATATCAGCTCTTAAAACATAAAATGATTTTGCGGTTTAAGTATGAAATTGGGTGCGAAAAATGCAATTAAATCCTTTGTCAGGAAAAAACGAAATTACTTTCCGAACAACCTAATATATTTGAGCCAAATATTAAACCTTATCTCAAATGGTCAATCCTATAGAGCGCCAACATACACAGACACGTTTCTCTTTAATAGTAGTAGAGACGATATTTTATAGAAAATTATACAGAATGAAATATTCGAATTATTTTTTTAAATTTCAGTTTTCAACAAATACAAATACGATACTATCAAATGCGGGGTATAAATTCCATTTTAGTATCCATAATGAATTTTATAGAAGGAAAAATGATGTGATGTAGTAGTATAGTTTCTGGCTAATGTTACTAAATAGTATATGCAGTAATGTTTACCGTATGGCTCTCATATTTCTTAATCTTATTTTATAATAACATATAAAATATACAAATTAATAAGTTTAAAACATGAACAATATTAATAAGTTTAAAACAAATTTTCATAAATATATGCATTAAGAATACCATAAATATGTTTGATATGCGTTTGTCGAATTCGGAAATGTCTCGAACATGGAGATTCGCCACCATTTTGGGTTCGAATTTTTTTTGACAATTGCAATATTTTTTCTTCTATACACTTCGTATGTGAAAATTTAAAAATAAAAACATAACACATAGTTTATGTTATTATACAGTTATGGTTCGGTCTGTGTTATAAATGACTTTTGAGTTATATAAGCAAATTTTTAAACGAATTTACATTTGTGCTATTTTAATGCAAAATTCGTCAGCAAATTAAATTATTTTATCCCATGAAACTGCATCATCAGACTGCAATAGTATATTTTCCATAAAATTTTAATAAGATATACAAAAGAAAAGCCGAAAAAGATAGTTTCGTTTCCCAGATATCCGAAATTATTCGAGATACGTTAAGAATTTTTCAAAAAAAGATGTTTTAATGTAAAAACATGTTTGCATGATGTTTTGATATAATGATTATTAAAATATAAAATATTGAAATATATATGTAGCTTTCGCAGAAGAAATCTATTTTGATGTAAATTTTAGCAATTATTTACGAAAACTAGCGTTCTTCCAGGGTAAAAAATTTTTACAGTTTTTCATTTTTCTTTATAACCTTGCCTGTGCAACATACCTTTGTATGTAACTACCTATTATATAAGAATAATATTCCATCATGCAAATTTTGTGCTAATATAAGAAATATTCGATTTTTTTCAATACTATCTACATTAAATAATCATAAATCCATTACTAGATCATTCAAAATCAAATTCATAGTTCATTGCATTCTTCATGACATAATGAAAACTACTTATAGATTTCATTAAGATATCTTATATTTTGAAGTATGAAGATATTCGAACTTTAGAAAATGAATTGGAAATTTTAAATACTTATAAATAAGCATCGTTAACATCTCAATAGTTCGCTATAGCTTTCTCCTAATTGATATAAAGAAAATATAAAGATATCACTGGAAACAAAGGCGTGCCTATTTTTTAAAACAGCAAAAAAGTATTAAGTTCAAATTTTCATCCAAATTCATGCTTTTAACCCATTTGCATCATTAGCGTATCTATACGCTCAATTTTCCTGGTCACTATCACTATATACGCTGCATCATATTTATATGTTATACATTTAATATGATATATACTATATTCATATTATATACTATATAGCTATATGCATCCCACATTTCAAATATTACCACACTGAACAAAATTACTAACAAATAATGCTCAAAAAGGACTTTTTTTCTACTTTTTTACAATTTTACACCTAAATATCAAATAAAAAATTTCCGTGATATGGGCCTTTTTTTCATATTTTCATATGATGCAGACGGGTTAACCTAATCAGATACCTTAAAAGGCTACGTCGATAAATACGGCATCTAAATCATTGGCAAAACCAGAAATGGACATCTACGGAATATCCATGATTTCCCAAGAATCTGTGGAAGCATGATATTGATGTTTACATGGAAGGACTGCAAACATTTCGAGAGAGTACCAACTCTGTATTGACTGTCATTATATAGTTGCATCTATGAAATCGTCAACCCATTTGTAATGCAGGTTTTTCTAATTAGAAGAGAAGATAGCTAAATGAAAGAACTGTCAATAATTAATTTTTCAATCAATCTAATAATTGATTTATAGACCAGCGTCTAGCTCTTGTTTTTGGATAGCATCAGTATCTCAATAGATTGTCTAGAACCCTATGATCTGATTTTCTTCTAAAGAACATTTATTAGTCGAATAACATTATGCGATTCTCCCACATGGGATTTTTGTGATATTTAGCAACACTTTTCGAGTACAAAGCTTGATTTAAAAATAAAGCAGTTTTAATGGATGTGTTTAATTGGCCTCTGTCATTAATAGTTTGTAAAGAAGGCTTAATGAGCTTTGGCACTATTTTTTGTGAGAGAATCTAATACAGTGAAAATAAATCAACTTCAAATAAAGCAATTTTGGCACCACTGGGAGCACGGTGAAAAAGTCGGTGTAGCTCCTCTAAAAGAAAATAAAAATGGGCAGCATTTGGGTTTCGCCTCGAAAAAAAAGAAAAAAGAAAAAAATTAACAGCTAATTCGATAGTAACATGTAATTAGTTGCTAAAGTGATCATCAATCTAGTTTTTTTTTTATTTCTTTTCTCGTACACAAAGTGTATAAAGAGAAGATATTATAATCTCCGATTTTGACAAATGTCCCCTTTTCACAACCCAATGAATCCAAAACACTCCTTTTTGCAATTAATATATATTTGTGAGCACAGATTTATATGTTGTCTTTACACCAACTTTATCTCCTATCGAATTCCGTTATAAATTGTTTTTAATGGCACTTGTAATAGACAAGCCGGCTGTAGAAGTCAGCGATTTTAAGCTGAGAGTCTCTTGTTTTCAGTAGCACCACCTAGGGTCAAAAGTAAGTATGAGCTACTCATGCGTCACAACCCTTTTTAAGCGGAGGAATTCATTCATATAATTCATTCACTCACGAATAATCTTAACACAAACATTCGCTTGTACAACTTCCTTTTACAGGGATAATATTTACAGTTTCATGTGGTTTCAATTACCTTTGCTTTTAAAATATTGCTGTTTTAAATTACTGTTTTAATTTTACCGTATGCTTGGCGCAGTTTGGCCAAATATGGCTCTTGCGCCAATAAATCAAACACAACAACAACACACACCTCACAGTTAGAACACTGGGTAGAGAACAGCATTCCCCGAACCAGGACTCGAACCAAGGACGACCAAATTACGAAGAAGTGGTCGTAATAAATTAATTTATATTAGTATGCATCGTCTTTCTGAGAACAGGTCACCACTGTCATTACAAAACGTAAACAAGCTAGATAAATAAAATTTTATATATAGTTTTTAGTTAAGTTTAGATATATTAATGTTCCGTTTTACAGCAACACTAGAACTATTTTGGGACGGACTTTATAATTTTGAATCGTGGTCAGATGATGAAATAGGCACCTAAACTGGACTCCCTACCCGTTTTCAAATTCCCACGCCCCAACAGCAGTAGAACATTTGGCCACGATGTAGATAAACTGTACGTTATCTAAAGTCAAAGTGCTAATTTCAACCCGAGAATTTATTACAGGAACTAAACCTTATATCTGTTTTTATTCGCAAGACGAAATGATTAGAATCTACTAGATTTAGAGAGATGCAGAAATTACAAGAACGTTCTAGAACAAACGAGAAATAATAGAAAGTAAATCAATATCAAAATAATTCTTAGACACTTCCCCGCAGTCAAATATGAGCTGAAGAACTGACACTCTTAATTCATCGCATTCTATCACTTAATCTGTCTAACCACGCAAACAGAACAAGCTTCGTTACTATATTATAAATTCATCTATGTTTGTAAATTCTTCAAATGTTTATTTTCATCTTTTTTTCATCCGTAAATATATTGATATTTACTAAATTTCCCATAACATATCCACCAAACCGTTCAGTGACCAGAATGGTTATGTATATGGCGATATGAGACTGAGTTCTGTTACTATACATTATATGCATAGTAACTGATAGTCACATTAGTTATACATTATATTATTATTAAATTAGTTAATATAGTCACTATACATTGTATGTATAGTATGCATTATATGTCATATTGGTCCATACATTTGAGTGCATGTAATCGTGATAATTTAAAAACACAATGATTTAGATAAATGAGACTTGGTATATAATCATGTAAAAAAATTATAATTATGTACCAAATTTTGCTTTCTGGTGATTGGAAAAAAGTACTCCAAATGCGTATTAATTCTTTTTACTTTATTACAATGCATAAAACTCTCATATACGAGGTTTAAGATAAAGATATAAGCGTTTATAGCGTTCACGAATGTGCTAAATATCTACAATTTTATGTGGATGCAATAGCACCATTATTTTTCAATATGCGATAAAATATCAGAAAAACTCATTTCCTTTTTTTATTTTAGTAATCAACATGCGTAGGCAATTATTTGTTGGGGATCATAATTATGCAACATTCTATTCATACATAAAAATATTAAAGTTTACACACTTTGCTTATTATAAGGGTTAGCCAAATGAAAGGTGGACAAGCTGAATGAATATACTTTTATTAGAAATCAAAAGAAATCAGAAATTATCAGAAGTCCTATCGTTTAGGTAGCAGGTCTTTGCCTTTTCTATAGAAAGATGGTGCTTGATTCTTGAGGAAATCCTGCACGTATTTCTTCTCTTCGCCATCCGAATGGATACAGATCCCCTATAATGCTTTTTTAAGTGGCCCAAAGATGCGGAAGTCACAGAGTGAAAAATTTGGACAGTACGGTGAGTGTTCCAGCACTTTACAACATAATTTTTTAATGTCTTTTGGGTTTCTCAGACTTATGAGTGGGCATTGTCATGGAGAAGGATCACTTGGTGTGTGAAAAGACCATTTCGTTTGATTTCCGTAGTTTCATCAGAGTACTGCAATATGGTGTTGAATTGGTAGTATTCTCTTGGGATATTCCACGACAATCAATGAATTAAAAGCCACACTACCACGCGATGTTTCGATTTAGATGCATCCAAGTATAGCACCACTTTACTCTAATAAAAAAAAGCTTTCTCTGTTTAACGCCGTATACAGCGCACACTTCCTACCACCCTTCTTTATATCCATGCTCAGTGGTGCTGTTATAGCTGCAGTCATTCTGACGCAATTGCAAGTATCCCTTTTTCCATTGGGCAACCCTTTTAAGTCAGCGAAATAAAATAGGTAGGTACTCGACGAAGTATTTAATAACATTCTAATATTTTATAATTTCCGCTTTACCTGTGTATGTTGTGATTTACCGCACTTTAGAAAACCGTCGACAGTTATCTGTCTGCGATTTAAGCAGAAAGAGCGTTTCTTTTTTTTCAGTGCCAACTATAGCAAATAGTACAATTTAGCTACCTCATGCATCACATTCGCTTGCACAGCCCCTTTTTGTAGGGGAGGGGGGCTCTTTCACACCTGTCACATACAGAACACAGAAGAAAAACAACCATGCCCCAACCCAAGAACCCAGATCAAGGGAAACATGCGCTACCCCTATGGAAGGACGCTGCTCTCCTATACCCATTTTATATATCTGACAAATAGGTTAACTAAGCTCAACAAACTTAGACAGCTGCCTATTTGGAAATCAGCTGTTAACAGTTAGCATACAGGTCACGGTAGACTGGTTGGTAGAGCGTCAGTCTCGTAACCGAAAGGTCACGAGTTCTGACTTCGTCTCGGTCAAAGACAGCTGTGTTGGCTTATAGCAGTTGAGGCATGTTAAATAGGTCGGGACTGCAAAGTCCTCCAAGTTCACAAAACAAATGATACCTCTGGGAGTACTGAATCAGGGATGAGTTGGTCTCTGATTTGCCGAAGGATGAATGAGTGTATGAATGAGTTCCACAGCCCCCTAAAAAGGGTTGTGTCGTGTGTGTTTGAGCAAAGTCTTCATTTCAACTTAAAGGTGCTTATTAACAACGAAAGGTGCGCACCTCTGTCTCAATTCAAGCGAGCTCCACTCATTCGGGCTTGGTATGACCAAGTGGCATTAGACCCCCACCACATTTAGCATAAGCTAAAAATTTTAATGGATAAAACATTTGTATTTTCGTCTTAGAATTACAGAAGCGTATATAACACATTTTCGTTTGTTTTAAGTAAAATTTATTTTAAATTAATTACTGGAATTAATAACCGTACATTCAACAATTCAATTAGTCTCACGATAAAAACTGACTTTAATTCTGCAAGGCCAAAAGAAAGTACATATTAATTAACTGTAATTGTGCTATCGGATTCTTTTAACAGTTTTGACGTTATTTATCGATCCCGATCCGAGGTAAATGCAAAACAACTTTGGCATTAATGAGATAAATGTGCCGAAGAATATTAAATCCGAGTTTCAATTAATTCTGAATTTCTTCAGGGATTAAAGGAGTTAAATAACTGTTTCTGTCTTAAGGATTTTGGAGATAATTGTACCGTTATTTCGAAGTAACGCTCAGCTGAAGGATGAGAGCGTTTTAATCAAAATAATAGATTGTGTGATAGTTTTTTGCGGAGTTTTAATTAGAAGCAGTTGAAAGTTTTACTTTAATCCCACAAAGTTATAATTATTTTTATTCATAGGAAGCTTTAGAATAGTTCTTCACGGAGTTGAACTTCTTTGAAATTTATCTGTGCTTAGGCATATTATAATTTTACTACAGAGTAGCAGTTTTCAGCGACCAGTTGTTCTGTAAAAATATTTTTTATATTTGATGAAACACATCCGTTCTCAGCAAAAGAAAATATTATTTTAAACCAATATTGAGAAATAAATATAGAATAATGATGTGTCTGCGTTACCAAGGTTCAGTAGTTTCTGAGAATCCCCTAAGCATCCGAGGGCTGAAGTCTGGCTTCTAGCTCAAATGAAGGTGACACATATATTCGCTTGCACAACCCCTTTTTACAGGGGGGGCGCATTCATACATCTCACAGATAGAACACATAACAACCATACCCGAACCGGGACTTGAACCCGGGACACCCAGATCACGGGGAAGACTCACTACCTCTGTGCCAGGACGCCAACCTGAAACGTGGTGATTCTTCAAAATCCGGAGTTCGAATTTTTAGATAATTGCTATACTTTCACTGAATGAGAAAGTAAGAAAAAAGTACTCAACATATGATGACGATACGCACTCACTCACTTACGCAACCTTAATTTACAATGGGGGGAAGAGGTTTACACACCTAGGAAATAGAACATGGGGAAGAATAACCAAGCATAAAGCAAAAAATCTGGCTATTATACCCCTGTCTGATACTTATACCCTACTCATCCTAGTTTTAGCAGTGGACATACCTCCACCAAAGCAATTCGAAGTGATTTCGAATCATATTTTTGCATCTTATTATTTTTCAAGTTTGTGAAGCAAGAATTAAATCCTACATGCATTTATTTTCTATCTTTCTTAAAATAATACATTATCCTCAACATTTAAGCCTTTAGCAGTGGTTTTAATCACAAATCAATTGCTAACCATCCAATAATGGTAATTGAAACCCTATTTACATTATAATACTAGCTACTGCATCCCCTTTCCTTTACCACGAAAGGGGATGCAGTAGCTTCTGAGGTAAAGACCCCTGAGCCTCAAAGGGTGGAAGCCTGACTTCTAGCTCATACTAATATGACACTCACACCCTCACTTGTACAACCCTTTTTGATGGGTGAGAGGTCATTTTCACAAACCTCTCAGAACACGGAGGAAAAATAACCATGCCCAAACTAGGACTCGAACACGAGACACCCAGATCATAGAGAAGAAGCCCTACACCTAGGTCAAGAATCTGGCTATCTATACCCCTGTTTGATATTTATACCGTGTTTCCCTAGCTCAAGCAGTGGACATCCCCAACATAGCAATTCGAAGTGATTTCGAATCATATTTGTGCATTTTACTATTTTTCAAGTTTGTGAAGCAAGAATTAAATACTGCCTGCATTTCTTTTCTCTTTACCTTACTTAAAATAATACATTATTCTCAACATTTACTAGTAATTCATTTGGCAGCGGTTTAAACCACAAATCAATCTCTAATCCTCCAATAATGGTAATCGAAACCCTATTTACATTATAATACAATTAGCTTTGCTATTTTAAGACAAACCATTTCTTCTAAATCGAATCCAATCAGCCTCTTCTGTGTACAGACGATTACTTAAAGTTTAAAAGGAAAAGAAAGCATCGAAAAAGTTTTACCTTTTAGTTCCACAGTGAAAAGATAGGTGCCAGCTAACTTGATAATCAGAGGTAGCAGACGTTTCTGGAATTAGGAAGATCGACGTTGTTTTCCTTTCTCCGCAGAAAAACGCATCGAAAATCGAACTTCTCGAAGAAAAGCTATTGCACTATACCGTTTGTCAGAATTACCTCTGTCACATTAACAGTTAAACCTTTGGCAGCGGTTTAAACCACAAATCTATCTCTAATCATGCAATAATGGTAATCAAAACCCTATTTGCATTGTAATATAATTACCATTGCTATTTTGAGACAAAACATTTCTTTTAAATCGAATCCAATCAGCCTCTTCTGTGTATAGACGATTATTTAAAGTTTAAGAAGAAAGTAGAGCACTAAAAAAATTTATTTAACTTTATTATAACAGTTTTTATATTCTACTAACGGTATTTATTCCTACTAACAACGTTTTATGATTTTTCTACAAAGTAGAGCCTTCCGCTACCAGCTCATCAGCAAACTTGATAAAATATTTACATAATCATTTCAATCATTTTTTAATAAACTGCAGGGAATAATTATTTTAAATTAAATTTTGCAATGAATATAGAATATTTGGTTCATAAACAATGCCTACAAATATTGTAGAAGTCGGTCCAGTTCTTAAAGCTTAAAAATTTACGATATATAATTTTGTTTATTTTTCGGAGCTTTAAAAGAATAAGAAGGTTGGAAACTGCAGATAATGTATTTAAGAATCAAGCTTTTTCATATGAAATTTGAATATTGAAATTGGCTGAGTAGTTGTGGTTGGAGAACTCTGCTAAAGTTTTTTCCCTTTAGAGAAAGTTTAGTAGATTAGTGCCTTTGAAATGTATTGTGGTGATATCTTAATAAGACATATAACATCTACGGGAGATGAGCATACTTTTGTCCGTTGGTATGTTACTGGCTTACAAACGCAAAGGTCCCAGGTTCTATTCTGAGCCAACTTCACCTCCTACAATGGCGACCTCGAACAATGAACCTTCAACCTTCATCAACTGATGTGGCGCCATCTACCCGCAACCAAAGTCGTCTGACTCACTTGACGCAACAATTCACGCTCGTTCGCCATAACACTTGGCGTGACTAAAACGCTCTCCACTCGCCAAACAAACATGGGTAAGGCGCATTAGATACAACAGCTACTCACAGCAACCTCTCACTCAACAAACCAATTCATCACCACTCAACAACAACGCATATCGTTCGTCTAACTCACTGGTTGGTGAGTCTGTGGTGATATCTTAATAAGACAGATAACATCTACGGAAGATGAGCATGCTTTTGTCCAGTGGTGTGTTACTGGCTTACAAACCCAAAGGTCCCAGGTTCTATTCTGTAGCCAACTTCACCTCCTACAGTATCTCAAAAATGTAGAGTGATGGAGGGCAGGTAATAATTTTTGATATGTATACCTGGTCACTATGAGCTTTCATATGAATTTTAAAAAATTCGCAATCGGTATAGTAGTTGTAACTGGGAGCATCGTCGATTTTTTTTCCATGCTCAGATTTTTATTTTCACAGTTCCTCACATGAACATCGTTTTGCAAAGTTGTGTAACTGTGAAAACATATAGGCCTTTTGATTATACTCTGTTTTCGATGATTAAACTAAAATTTGATACATTTCTAAAACATTTTAGTAACACGCTCGTATTCAAAATTTTATTTATAAGTCATTGAGTTTTAACATGCATGCGAGTGTATAGGTATACATACATGCGAGTGTATAGGTATACATACATGCGAGTGTATAGGTACACATACATGCGAGTGTATAGGTATACATACATGCAAGTGTATAGGTGTACATACATGCGAATGATAGGTGTACATACATGCGAATGATAGGTGTACATATATGTGAGTGTATAGGTGTACATACAGTACAGTGTACATGGGATTTTATAAAGTACATGCGAGTGTATAAAATACATGCGAGTGTGTAATACACATGCAAGTGTATAAAAATTACATGCGAGTGTTTGAAAAATTTGAATTACAAATTTAGAGAAAATCTGCATTTCAAATGCTAAAACTGGACACTAAATATCATTTATTTAAGTTACTGAGGTTTCGAATTATGGCATTTGCATGCATGCATGCACAGGTACCATTTAATAAAAGATCAATGTTTTATAGGATTTAATGTAAAACTTGGTATGGATATTTACTTTAGAAGTTTCGTTTAGTTTAGTTATATTAACGCTTCGTTTTAAAGCAACTCTAGGCCTAATTTGGGATGGACCCCGTAATTTGAACCATGGACAGATAACGAGAACGACACCTGAGCGGGACACACTCCATTTGGAGGATGTTTAACCCCGAAAGATTTAAAGTGCACCAAACCCGCTTACACGACAGTTCTTCGGTGGAATCTGGTCTCGATCCTACAACCTTCCAGTTCCAAAGCCGAGATCTTACCACCTGGCCACCGCGACCTCATGCATAATACAGATTTAAAGAAATATAAATTTACAGAAGCATCATTCATTCTATTTCAAGGACACCTGTATTATAAGTCAGTATATTTACTTACGGATAATTGAATGCAGTATCTAAAACAAACTTTTCGAATCGTAATACATTGTTGACCGAATTTTTTTAAGACTAGCGCATGTGACCAGCGATTTTTTCTAAAGATCGATAAGTTATATTCGGCCATCGAAGAATGACATCACGCTCCAGTCATCAAAGTATGATTATCAAAAGTCGTCATACCATATTCCCAGTCAACGATGCGTCCATGCCAAAAATTCTACGATTCTGAATCCGAGACCTTATTAACAGTCTACCTCCGCCCACTTTCACTTTAGAAGATAAAACTGTAACAAATTCTGTCCACTTAGCTCATTTTGTTTTATAGTTATTTGTTCTTACCTGTCTTTAGTCAGACCGATTCCCTGCGAAAGTATTTTGTTCAAAAGTTGACAAAAATCCACAAAGTTTGTGTAAAAACTGCCTTCCAAATAACATAGATTTAGCTAAATTTGTTTTGAATTTATTGCGTTCACGCACAGATGGATGGACAAACATAATTTTTAAAAAAAAAGTGTTCATGAGAGCTCATTCGTTAAAATCTCGAATTTGATTTTTCATTTTTTTTACAATTACTGTAATTTTACTTTGTAGCTATCATATAGGAGAAAGTAAAAGAAAATAAATACAATTTTTGCTCTTAGATTCTTCAAATTCAGAAAACTCACCTTTTTTTAATCAAGGAAAACTCGTAAAATCTTTCTCATCCAGTTTCCTAATATTCTGACAGTTATTTTGGGAAACTTTCGCGAACTTTTACTACACGCTTGAGAAACATAACGAATATCGATCAGTTAACGATTTTTCATTAGAAATTTCAAACCGTTCAAGTAGGGGCTTTGATGGAGAATTTTAGAGCCAGCTTCCGCCGTTGTGACAGCAAATTATGCCTGTTGAACGATAGACAGTTAAACTTTCGCCCTTAAAACACAGATTAAAAGATTTGCTTTCAATAACTTTCGCATAGCAAAAAATTACCAGAGCTTAATTCGTTATTCTAATCGCAGATAATAAAATTTCAGTGTCCTCTGAAAAGAATAAAAACTCTGAAAATGGAATAAATTTTAACCACTTCCCATTTTGCATGAGCTGATCTAACCGTGTATAGCTGGTGTAATAAAAAATTTAAATTTTTATTGACTTTACTTTCCACCAGATGGTAGCACAATAGTGCTTTTTTTTAAAATTAGGGTTCAAAGCGGAAAATCTATAAGATCTATTGGCTTATTTTTGTATGATTTCGTAGATATTTTTATCATCCTATTGTTTATTATCATGGCTTGAAAGGAGTGTTATGAATTTAATCAAAGTGAATCTGATTTTAATGGCATAAAGGTGAATGTTTCTTAGTTATGCCAGAATCGGATTTTTCTGAATTTGATATTTTTGCTGAAATCAGAAGTGATTCGTTTTTGAAAAAAACGAATTTTGGTCATCAAAGGAGTCCGCTGGTTATAGCTATGGAAAGTCCAAATCCATCTGTTTTTGTATTCTTTAGAACTGTTTGGCTGAATCGGGAATTTTATTTTACAGTGGAATTCTTAAATTGATTTGCAATGAAACAGATACATGTGTTCTTTAATATTTAGAGCTAATTGACGAAATAATCAAGAATTTATAATTGATTCATCTGTGGCCCAAAAAGTTAAAGTAAAGATACTTTTAACTATTTACATGCTGAAAGACATCGTGAGATAACGTTTCTTATCAACTAGAAAGGTAATGATTCTTTGAATTATTTTTGAACATTGTTTTGCTTATAATTTCATACTATTTACTTAAGGTCTAAAGTCTAATTTGATTAATTAATTAGTCTAATTAATAAAGTCTTACCTAATTCTTTTTTTATATTCGAAAAGAAAATATCGAATTTGTTTGAAAACAAAGTATTATAATCGTCAAAAAAATTGAATTCGAAATTTTTGACGAATCATAACGTTTCAGACCTTCCCAAGTCTAAAAATGCATTTTTGCAATTATGTCTGTCTTTCATGATGATAACGCAAAAAAAAAATTTTTGATCTAGACAGATGAAATTTGGCATGCTGTCTTTGCACCAAATTTGCAGATTTTGTCAAGGTTTGAAAAAAATCTTTTCATTGAAATTATCTACCACTCTACAAGAATGTATGAAAACAAGATAACTATGAACCTTAATATGGTAAATGGATATTATTTAGTATAGTATTTAGTAACTAAAGCATAAATTCCTATTAAATTTTGAACCAAATCCATTTAGAGGGTGATCATCAGTTGCTATGCATTTGCATTCATGTATCCGTGATAATTTCAAAAAGAATTACCTGAATTGTATGTTACAAGAACGTAGGGCCGCGGTGGCCTGGTGGTAAGGTCTCGGCTTTGTAACTGGAGGGTTTCAGGTTCTAGACTTGATTCTGCCGAAGAGCTGTCGTGTGAGGGGACCTCTTGCATGTTAAATCTGTCAGGCCAAACGTCCTCCCGCTGATGTGATGTGGTGTGGTGTGGAGAGGGGATGCTGGTTTAGGTGTCGTCCTCGTCATCTGACCTTGGTTCAAAATGGCGAGGTCCGTCCCTAAATAGCTCTCATGTTGCTTTAAACGTTACGTTAATATAACTTAACTTAACTAAACTAAACTACATGAATATAATATACGGTGAATTATATACAAACAATTATAAGAATTTGATGCATGGTTTACAACCACTTCGAGGTTTACAGATAATATAATTAACCCTTTGACTGCTATATCCTTTGATTGCTGAAAAGTTGAGATAAAACTGCAATTGTGATCTCAAAATCTCATTTGATATATTGAGGTCATTATGTTTTTGAATAATCAAATTTACATATTTCTGGAAGTACAAACTCATATACAGTGAAATCGTAGAACTAATAATAGTTCTGTATACAACTGTCTAACATATGTTTACCGAATTTTATTCATCTAGCTCTCTTCGTTTTGTAACTGTTTTGTTCCCATATATTCGAACAACCAGACATCCACAGAATAGATTTTACTCGAAATATGATAGAAATCTGCCAATTTTGTGTTAAGACGGTATACAAAATTTCATCGGTCTAGCTCAAAGTGTTTTTAAATTATCTTTGTCATAAATAGATTTTTTCCAAAAATGTGTTTTTCGGAATCTGAAATGTGAAGATTAATCGTAAACCAGTTCGAATTCTTTGAAAATTATCTTCTGTCTCTATACTACGTATACAAGTAGCAATTGTTTATATTATTCTTTATCATTCATTAAATTCCCATTTTTAGAATTTTGCATTTGTACATTTTGCAAATTTGATTTATTGCCAATTAGCTAATGATATTTTTAAAAATCATGTTCCTTCCCTCCCTCCACCCGTCAATCGAACAGTCCTCGGCATTCCCCTCCTATTGAAAATCCGCCACTGCATATTAGTATTATCAATTACTTGAAAATTTAATCTCTCAAAATTTTACTCCTCTATTGTTATCAGAGCTTTCCAAATGCGTTCGCAATCATCGCTCTTAAAACTTTTCAGAATAATTTTTTAATATTCCGAATCTGAAAAGTTTCTCTCTCTCCAATCTAATTTGGCCTCGGCATTCCTCTCGAATTCAACGCACGAAATAATTGACGGTAGCGGACTCTCTTGTGCAGCAAAAGTGGCCCTGATATGTAAATTCTTCCTTTCATCTTAATGGGATTACGCCTCTTAACACCAATTTGCTCTTCCATTCAAGAAATCACACGAGAGTCAAGAATTCGTTCTGAAAAGACCTCTTCTATTCGAACATCCCAGTCTGAAGAGTCCTGATGCTGCTGCATTTTCACAACGGCGGAGACTTCATATTCCTAATAAAGTTTTCGATAAGAGAAGGAAGATTTATCTTTGATGTCATTACAGTCGAAGAATCTTACGAGGCGTCGTTATCTTAGAGGACAAAGAGGGGTTCATTATTCAAAAAATGTCGATAATTGTCTCTTCTGATTTCAGTCTGTGGAGTATTGCCATTTTAAGAGAAGAAATATGTGTGGAGTGGATAAATAGTTTATGGGGAAATTTGTAAATTGTTTGCGTCTTTAATGAGCAAATGTTATAGAATATTTATGAATAAGAGCAGATTTCAAGAAACACGCAGTATTTTATGAAGAAACATATACAGGATCGTTAATAATTAAAGTTCCACTTTAAAATGATCATAAAAGTAAAACTACTTGAATAAATGTTATCAAACTTGATAAAAGTTTAAAGAAGGTCGTGGTAATTTCTTTCCCACACACAAAAAAAAGTTCAAAAACTCATCACCAGGAGGGAAAATTGCGCTGCATGCAATATTATTTAACAAAATAGGACATGAAGACATCGTTTCAAAATTGCGTTTAATCGTTTCTGAAATATGTTACAAAGTTTGTTCACTGTGGCGTATACCATTGTCTGAAAACAAATTAAGTCGTATTACTAAATTGTCAACAGTAATTCTTAGTATATCAGGAGGAATGTAATGCACATGTCGGTGTTTCACATCTTTCAGTTCCGCCAAGTTGTTTAGATTATCATCATTATCACATTAAAGGCTCGTGTCACAGTATTACGATTTGAACCGCGTTACCTAGCATACTTTCGTCAACATCCCCCGCCTTTAATGTGTTAACAGTGAGTTTTGAGATAACACAGTCTGAACATGCTTTGTAATACGTTTCAGAATCGATTAAACACTTTTCAAACTGGTGTCTTAATGTCCTGTCTTGTTTAACAATATTGCATGCAGTGCCATTTCTCCCCTGGTGGTGAGTTTTCGAGCTTTTTTAACGGGAAAGAAATTACTATGACATTCTTTAAACCATTACCAAATTTGATAATATTTGATCCAGTAGTTTTTTTATGGTCATTTGAAAGTAGAAGTTTAATTGTAACCACCCTGTAGATTCATTCTGTGATCTTTTGGATTAAAGTAGCAATAACTGGAGCAATTTATAGCATTTTACTGGATCTGAAAATCTATTGCTGGAATACTATGGAAGCTATTGCATGAGGTAAAATCTTGATCTTTGATCGTCTTTTAGATGTTTTGATAATTTGCATTGACAGCTTGGTACAAATTTGATACTACTTTCGACCCAAGACTACATACTAAATTTCCACTGTGATCAGCAGTTTGGGCTAAGAATTTGATGGGAATATTAAATTCTCTTTATAAGACTATATTTGGCAGTTTTCATCTATTAAGTTCTTTAAAATTTTAAGTTATCGTATTCACATGTGCAATAACAGTCTCTCTACCTCAGAATTTCATTTAAAATTCGATATAAATTTGAAGTTTCAGAATAAGACAAAATACCACATTGTATTTGATTCGAGTATAATCAATAAGATTAATGAAATATTATCTCGGAATTAATATAGATTAATAGAATACTGTCTCACGTCCCAGGACTTGATTCCTTGAAATATTGCAAATAGACCTCTCTGATTCTCAGCCCTCAAAAGATTTGGGGGGGGGGTTGAAAAGAAAATTGTTGGAGGTGTTTACATATCAAAGTCGGGTTGTTGTTTTTCCGACTATAGCATGACATCCGTATGCATCGTATACGGAAATGAAAAAAAAAATTGCTTTATAAATTTGATACTTGACTACTCCATTCAACAATCCTAGTAACTCGCTCCAAGAATCTCACTCTTTATCAAACTCACGAACACGTGTTGCTTTTTTAAACCCATTGCCATTCAGGAACAGTAAATTTTCCGGCTCCTCAGACGATCCATTACCACTCACATTCCCCCTTCCGGTCCAACTTATTTTCTAATTTATTTCCATCCCGCAAAGTCGGTCTGACATCCAACAAACCGGGGGTGCTGATCCGAAGGGAAATCCGAGCTCCCCGGGCACGTCGCCAGTTAATGCCGTCCGTGATTGAGGCTTTTCTGGCCCGGAATGGGTAAAAAGGTAAAAGATGATCAGAGGACGGTCTCCTTTGACGTCTCGTGGATTACCATGCACGTGAGGTCCATGAAAGGGACGGGTCGGGTTGCGAGCGGGAATCATCGGATTAGAGAGATTATGGGCGAATCAGAAAGCGAAGATTTCTTAGTTCTTTTTTGTCGGTAGCGGTGTCTCTTCGGAATTGTTGGTAGAGGAAATCGGTTTGTTACATTACCCCTTTCTAAGAACGTGATTAATTTTGTAAAAATATTGCTCAGCACATGGTAAAATTTTCCACAATTAAATATTTTGTTGGAGCTGCTATATTTTTACACAGGAGCTTCTAACCTTTATTTTGTCCTACATCCTTTGATTAATCCTTTTATTTTTGAGTACTCTTTGTGATAACATACTTTCCGATTCATATTTCTGTTCAGGGATGTGTCGATTCACCACTTAACTGTTTTGACTGTATGCCATACATGCATCGGTTTATCAAATTTTGATATTTGTAAGTAAAAAACAAACCATTCATAACGATTATGATTCAATATTAAAATTGCTTCGAATACATCGATAAGTCTAGTATTCAATGGATTTCCATTGGAAACACAATAGGAAAATATTCCCAAAATAGAAGGTGTCATCTTATTAAATAGTAAATAAAATAAAACAGTTAAGGAGTTAATAATGTTAACTCCTTACTTGCCAGCGTCCTGGCGTAGAGATAGCATGTCTTTCCTGTGATCTGGATTCCCCGGGTTCGAGTCCCGGTTCGGGCATGGTTGCTCTTCTGTGTCCTGTCTGTGAGTTGTCTGAATGTACCCCCGGTAAAAAGGGACTGAGTGCGTGTGTCATCTTAATTTGAGCTAGAAGTCAGACTTCTGCGTTCAGGTGCTCAGAAATATTTATCCTCAAAAGCTACAGTACCGTTTCCGTGGAAACACAGATAAGACATCAACAACAACTCCTTATTTGCTTTGCATTTAAGTTATGCGGGCTTTTTTTCATTTTCTCACATTAATACAATTATTAAATGGCCCATAATTGTTATCATTCAATTTTAAGGATTTGGAATCAATAAATATTGTCCCATTTTCCTTCATTGATGGTTGTTTTTTACTTTTGACTATCCCCTACTCCCACGACACCTCTCAACCATCCATCTACACAGGGGAGTAGATGGATGGAAGGAAGATGGAGAGATTTGTCCGTACAGTGAGTGTGCTTCAATTTTTTGCATTTATATGTTTTTAAGCATCAATCAAAGCGTTAGAATTTAATGTAAAAATTATTTTTAAAAAATTGCATTAACATAGAGTTTTCCAACTCTCGGGAAGGGAGGTGGGTTTACGGTAAGGGTAGTTGTGTAGTTTTTTGTTTGTTTGTTTTTACTTATTTATTAGTAACTCTGGAAGGAGCGATCCCTGCTAAGATTTATAGTGTTTTAGCTAACCAGATTCATCCTATGTTTAAAACTTAGTTTCCTGCAGGATGTGTAATTTTTCAAGATGGTAATTCTTACCTTTCGTGCAGCGAGACTTTACATAGAGTAGTTTTATGAAAAAGAGGACAGAGAGAAACATTTGTTTTAAACAGTCCCTAATTCAAATCCTGATGTCCTAATCCAAATAACATGGGAGATTTCCTAGATTTCCAAAGATTTGGAAGAACTCAGGAAAATAAATGCATCTGTGGAGAAATTGGTTGAAATCTCAAAGTTAAGGAAAAACCTGAAGATTGAAAGTAATGATTTAAGTACAGTACTGATGGTACCAGGTAATCTCAAAACTCTGAAGGACATGATGCCAAAGATTGTCAGTTTTTTACCAACTGTTTGAGAGTGTGAAGGTGAGGAAGAAAAACACTAATTAACTACCTCGAAGAGACTGTTAGTTTGACAGATCGGTCAATGTAAGGATGGACAATACTAAAGACAGCAGTAGACCACAACAAATCCTGCTAATATGCTACGTTCAATGGTGAAGGGGTGCCCGGCTGTACACAAGAAGTACCATGACTTAAATGAACTGTAATTGTCTATTTTAGAGCACTTAATCCAGAATCAGTATCATCCTGGAATTTTAACAATATATCTACGAAGAATAGCAAAATATTCCTCTAAACACTATTCAGCAATTGCATTATTTTATTCCTAAGTGAATTCAGGCTTTATAGTATGCCAAATGTGGCTCTTTACTTTATTAATAATGATTCTTCATTTGTAGTGTCTCTATTATTTTGAAAGTACATTTGATTCCTAATTCTATCAACAATCTAATATGATTTATTTTAACTTTCTGGCATCATGGAAATACTTGAAAAAGCATTATACCTTTCATGGTACGAAACAGAAAACAAAAATTGCACATTTTTTAACTACGTACCAATTTCTTCTGTTGCGCATGCACTGTAGCAAAGCATATTCGTTTCTTAGCACACTTTATGATGAAAAGATAATGAATTCTAGAAAATGTAATTCCACAGATTTTAAATACCAGCGGGTGACCGAGCTCCGCTCGGAGAAAACAGGTATCGAAGCTAACTCGAAGATTTAAATTTTCAGTTGTGATTTATCAAAACAATACATGCCATAAGAAAATTTGTGAAACCATTGGTGAAAAGATAACCGGTTAAACCTCGGCTTTTCATCGTCCACAAGCGATGTCATGTCTTGATGTTCCATTAGAAATCCCCATCTGCACTGGTCTCTTCCATGTTGGCTGACCATGCACGGAACGCTTGGGTTCATATCACCACACGGGTTATGGATCATCCATTTCGAGATCAGTTCCTTAAGTTCTGGATCATCTTCTGGAAACTTTATTAGTTCGCCATATTGGCTATAGATGGCAGCACGTTACGGCTTGAAACCTATTAGCCATTATGGCGAACTAATAAAGTTTGAAAATATCCTATCTGTAACTCCGAAATGCTCGACCGCTCGATTTAAAACCGGCGCCAATCGATTCCCCGTGGCCAAAAACCCCAGACCCCCAAGTTTACCTGAGTTTATTAATTCTGGGGCGATTTTCGACTTGGCAACCATTCCTCGTATTATAGTATAAGATATATAGGGTAACGAAACAAATCACTGTGGACCTAAAATTTGAAGATAAATAACAAATTAATCGAACTTAATGATAATTATAATTGAATTAAAATTATTTCTATCATAATTTTTTTCATAACAAAGCATATTCATTTGTGGTGTCAAAACAAACGTATCCCTTAATATATATTAACACATTAAAGGCGGTTAATCTTGACGAAAATATGCTAGCTAACACGAGATAAATTGTAGTACTACGACTCCCACCTTTAATGTGTTAAGTATATTTAATACGTTTATCTTACACTTTAAAACTTTTTATTCTTTAATATCAGCGACAATCTTATAAATAAGGGCTTCAGTAAATAAAATTAAGAAAATTAATTGTGAATTTAAATTTTTAATTAAAATTAATTAAAGATATAGCAAATCATTCTCGATTGCACTGTCTTTGTAAAATAGAATTACCATTTTTATCTAATAAATTATTCAAACATAATTAGAGAAAACAAAAGCTATGTCTTTTAGCATTGCTCCGCTATATAGCGCAGGTTTTTAAAAAAACCATGGCTACAATAAATCGGGTTATAAAAACCCCATGGCTATAATGCACAGAAACGTAGTATCCCAACTATAGAGTAGGTGGAGGTCTTTTATACTGTAGAGTATTATAATATAAAAATCTATTAAAACCTTGAGTGAAAGGGCTGTGAGGAAAATATCTTATCTTCAAACTTAACGATGAATCCTTATTCAATCAAATTTCCGCAAACTAAGTGCGAAGGAGCATCTTTTCGAAAATTACCTTATTAATTTTATCTATACAAAGAACACAGCGGGTATTTTAGTTTGTAAAGTTGATTAGTTTAAGAGCTTTGTTATCACTATACTTAATTATGCTAGTTTGGCTAACAAATTTAATTTTTAATTAATAATAATACGGTACTAATAAATTTTCATGATATACCATATATAAAAGCTCAAACTAAAAACAAAAGTAAGTAGAATTAAAAATTTGAAATCCACGATCGCAAATTTCAAGTTATCGTGTAAGAACATTATTTTTAAGTCATTATTTATCTTAATTGATATAAGCCATTAACCAGTTTAAACCGGTTTGAAATAATTACGATTCTCTCTCTCTTTTTATGTATGTATATTTATAAGCTTTCATTTTCAATTTTTCTAGTTGACTCGCAAACAATGTTTTGGTGAAAAAAATTTGAGGTGAAAAAACCGTCATTTTTCTAAATATCAATGCATGTATGGTCTGATATTAGTGATTGTTTCAAAACAATCAGTTTAAACTAATTAATAACTTACATGAACTAAGACCTAAGAATAAAGAGAATGAATAATTTGGAAATCAAGCTGTAATTTAGTTGGCAGTAAATCGCCAAATGTGACAACCGTTTGCACTTTTTTTCTAATAAACTTAAAAGCGAAAAATGGATGCCTCAATAGCAATAAATTGCCAATTTGCTGCCTACGCATTTTGAGGATTCAAAAAACCTCAAACCAGAACAACATCATGTTCTAACAGGATAAAATATTAGACCAATCATTCTCCTTGAGGTTCTTAATCATTTTCTTTTTATTACTTTGTTATCTATTACCGTAACAAGGAATTTTTTCAGTATCGATTTGAATACTTCGGTTTTTTTTGTGTGTGTGTATTTTTTGTTCTTTAAATCGTCATTCTCATTTGCAACGTATTAAAATCTATGGAGAATAAATAATTTGTTCATTAAAAAGAGCTCAGAAGTGATATCTTAATGTTTTATTTTATCGAAAACAAGGCTTCTTGAATCTAATATTTTATTTTGTCGAAAACAAAACTTCTTGGATCTAATATTTTATTTTATCGACAACGGGGCTTCTTAACATTTCTTATCCTTTGTATAAACTTAATTCGGGAAAAAAGTACGAAAATATATTTCCGTATTTAAAAAATATATTCTACCAGAACAACATTTGATCTTAAAAAAACACGTTCTATTGTTTAGAACGCGTTCAATTTTTGATCTTTAAGTGAGACTTAACTGTTTGATTTCCACTCATAAAATAAAACAAAAAAAATTCAAGCTTCTGTAATGGAAAGGGAAAAAATAAAACAAATGAATTGCAATAAAAAACAGCTGCATTTTTTTTCTACTTTTTGACGCTTTCTGTAAGCAAGGAAAAGTTTTTGAAACATTCTTCCTATTTTAATCACCGAATAAAAAGAAACAAAGGGAGAAAAATGGGAAGTATTTTCATAAAACAAAAAAAAAGAAATTCTTCACAAAAAAACATTTTTTTTTTCTTTCATTAAAAGAATTCCAAAGAATTCGGAAACTCAAACCACTCAATAGAAAATGAGGAAACTAAATCAAAAGAAGAGGTACTTCCTAGAAAATAAATGAAGATGACAAACCAAGTAAAGAAAAAAATGTCTTTATAAAGAATAAAAAACTATAAAATGTAATTTTCCGGATGAAAAAGTTTTTCTTTTGATAAAAGAACAGAGACAAATTTCTATTCATTAGGAGTTTAGAAAGCCATTTTTTTTTAACGTCGAATATAATATGAATACTAGTGATAAGAATACGATACGAAGACGCTGTTGAGTTCTAGGAAAAACTTCATTTGATGTCGGTGAACAGGATAATAATTTTCAAAATGAAAAATAGTTTTCGGCTTATAAGTTTTAAAACCATCAAAGAGATAAGTTTAATTCTTACTGTTATCGAAACTTTTTGGTACGCAACTTCATTTTCAATTATTTCGTGGTAACTTTCCAATAAGTTTAACACTTCTTTTTCTGTTTAGTTTATGAAAAAGAAGATAGTAATAATAAAAATAGAGGAATAATCTCAAAAAATGAAATAATAAGTTTATCTTTCAACAAATAATGAGTAAAACTTTTTTGGAATTGATGGAAAAACTGAAAATATTCAGCTAACTAATTTTAAATTGCAAAAGAGCAAATTAGTTTCATAACGATATGATATTTAAATTATTTTTATTGGTTCGAAATGCAAAAAAAGTGAAATAGAATTCTGATTCTAAATAGGTCTTTCGAAATAATGTATTGCCTTAACATTAACTAAAACGTAGAATAGTTAAAAGAGGAAATTAAGATTATTACTTAATTTTTAACAAAATTTTTACCTTAGTAGAAAAAATTTTCATTGACTCATATAATTTATAACTCTTACTTATTACAAATATTTGCTTTGACCTTATTAGAGTTATAAGTAAGCATTTCTCAAGGGCGAGTCGAATATTAGCTTAAAACTAAATATTGTTTGATGATTAAAAAGCTTTTAGATTTCATTTTCAAAAACTGATTTCACCAATTTGCTCTCCTCAGAATTTTTTTCAAACAAAAATGTAAGTTTTAAGAAATAAACAAAAAACTTTCAGACCTATGAACATCTCGATATTTTTTAATTTGCTATATACTCTGGCAATATTATATGACTCATTTTTAAGTTTTGTTCCGTCACAAAAAAAAATTAATATGCACCTTTTTGTTTTTATTAATTCCAGATATACTACATGTATAATTATTTATCAATATTAGACAGCTGGATTTTTCATTTTTGTCTCGTTTGAAATCTTTAAACTCAGTATAAAACAAACACTTTGTCAGAGCATTAGAACAAACATTTCTCGCATATCTCTTTTCTTCAAAACATCGTTTGCTATAAATTGCAGAAAATCCTATTATTAAAAAAAGATATAAAATTTATATATTAATAATTTTTCTACTCAAAGACATATTTTTTGTTTGATTTGATTAATAATTAATGAGTCAGAATTTTTAGGCTAACAGACTTCTTGTTTTGTATTGATTTCGTTTAACATTATTGTCTACTTTCTGAAATTATTTACAAAACTTCCAAAACATTTTAAAATTATCGTCTGGTCTATGTTTAAATAGCTTATAATTTTATAAAACATTTTTAAATCGAATAACCTTGAAAAAGGATAAATTTGCATGCACAATGGCTCGTATATAGACATTGACAACTCTAGCCTCTTAAATATTTTAATGCATTAATTAATTATTTAATTTTTCGCTTTACATTTAAATATATCAGCAATTTTTTGCAGTTTTCCTTTTAGAGCTTTCAGATCTCAAAGAAAAATGCTCTCTTTCGAAAAATCGTTGAGGCGAAAATTTCTGTCCTTTAACCCTTTCAGGGGCGGTGACATACTCCATATGTCACCTTTTTACAATTTTTTTAAAACTAGAAAATCGCGTTGAAATAACTACATAAAATTTCCTAACGTTTTTTAAGTCTTTATCTTGCCAATAGACGGCAGCACGAGTCTTAGAAAGTATTCTGTTTCCACACAAAAAATTCAAGATGGAAGCATGTTTTCATATGATGTAATTTGTCTTCATTTTATTCCGATAAATTTTATTTTCGAATTCAAAAAGCTCCTTTTTTTGCGTCATTCATGTTAAAAAGCGTCATGAATCCCTAAAACTGCTTTCATTTCATAAAAATACCTTCTAATTACGAGTTGCATATTTGTGAATTCGCTCCAAAACATGTTTTAGATGCGCGGTGACATACCCAGTATGTCACCTACCCCCCAGCCCCCTAAGGACCTTAATTTTTTTTAACTGTAAATTACATGTCAGTAATAGGATATAATCAGATTTAAATAATTGTTTCGAAAAAAAAATCATTTTTGGCATAGTGCCCCTGAAAGGGTTAAATGTGTGCAAATATCGCTGCTGGCAATAAGATGTATTTACTTTAATCTATTTATTGGTTAATAAAGAAAGTTCTGTCCTTAAAATAAATTACCAGAGATGTAAAAAAAAATTGTATGTTTGTTAACATTTTATAGAGCAAGCATTCTTCACGAAGTCAAAATTTATAAATGAATAACGATAGATAAAAAATATATATTTACAACAATATATTAAAAAATTTGTAAATAAATACGAAATAGCATTATTAATGTACAACTATTTTAATAATTCAATGATTATTTTTAAATGATTTTCTGGAGGAAACATTACTCACACTTTATAAAAGAACATTTTAACTAAATGATGATTTTCTATGATCTTTGATGATAAAAATACATAAATAACCATTAAATTTATGCTCAACAAATGTGAAATAAAACTCTTGAGACGTATAAAAACTCTTTAAATGAAAGGAGAAAAAAATAGAATGAAAGAGTATCTCGCTAGCTCCTGTAAACAATGAACAGATCTCCAGACTTTCTTCTACTTTTAATCACTAAATAAAAGAAGACGTAAGAAGAGAAAAATGTGAAGTATTTTTTGAAGTATTCTCATGAAACAAAAAGAGTGAAAGAGTTCCTCGGAAATTCTTCAAGAAAAATTAAAGTAGAATTTTTTCCATTAAAAGAATTCTTGAGAACTCAGAAACCACTCAATAGAAAACAAGCAAAAAATTATAAAAAAGGTATTCTTATTAAAATAAATGAATATGACAGACCAAATAAAGAAAAAATAAAATATAATTATAAAGAATAAGACCATAAAATGTAATTTTGAAGGTGAAAAAAAAAACTTTTTCTTTTAATAAAAGAATTATATTCCTTTTCATTTTGAGTTCTAGAAGAAAATTTAAAATGAAATAGAACGTAGAAACTGATGAAAGAATATGGTTCAAAGATGTTACTGAGTTTCCGAATGATGACACTATGCAAATAATAAAGTTTTAAAATTAAAAACAGTTTTCATTACATAAGCTTCTAAATTATCTGAGAGATAACAGCTTTCCCAAGTTTTCATTAATTTTAATACATCCTAGATAAACTTTCCATTAACCATTTCATTAATTTTATTAGGTCTAGAATTATTAAAAGAAGTCTATCTTAAAAGCAGAATTAAATTAATTCACTTTGAACAAATAACTGAAAAAACACTTTGTAATATTTGTTCTCTTAAGAGAAAAATATCATCGAAATATTAATTAGAAATAGTTCATTTCAAATTTAAAAAGAAATAAAATACTTTGAATACGAAAATAATGATTAAAAAATTTTAATCTTACAAAAACACTGAAAAAAAAATTTCAAGATCATTTACGATTTTCAAAAATTACTTTTATAAATGCAAGAGATTTTAATAAAAGAAAAACAGCTGCATATCAGACAAAAAAATTAAATTGATATCTATTTCGATTACCAGTAACGTCTTTTATTTTATATTATGAGACATTAAGATATGTAAAAACTTTAATGTAGATTTTCTGTGTCTATTTGTTTATTTTTAGAAACTTATCTTTACATTTTTAACTAACGCCTTGCAGTAGCGAAGCTTTTCTACTGCCAAATCACCAAAGCTTTTCTACAGGAAAATTGAAATTTGACCTTAATTTTAATTTAGGACAATTAAAACTTGATGTTAGTTTTAATTTCTTTTTTATTATTGGTGACATAAAATTCAATTAGTTTTTTTAGAATATGATACATACTCATGCTAAATATCTATCTGAATTGCACATTACAGTATTCTTTGAAATTAACAACGTTTATATTTTTTCAAAGGAGACTTGATCCTTGGAAGTTTATTCATTTGCTAATTTTATTTTTTTACTATTACTTTATTATTATTTTTCAGTTTTTAATCATTTTTACAAAGCAATATCATTTTATTTCATTATACAATAATGACTAATTGATGAAAGTATTAGAAATAATTTTTATTCCTTCAATTCAGTTTGTTCATATGCCGATATAGGTCATATTCATTACTAGCCAACTTTGGCGATAAGCTGATTCGCCGGAATTAACGGTAGCACGATTTTCAATTAAATATTTCTTGCAACTTGATTTTATATCATCTTTGGCAAAATATTTTTAATTTCAAATTTTGATAGGTTCTTAATTTAAACTATTTCAGATGCTAATTTATCAATTGATTGAAATAAAATCTTGACGTAAAACTTGTAGTCACAAAATTTCATATCAAATTAGATATATTTTAGTCATTGGGTTTTTGAATTATTGCATTTACAACTTCCTGAAAATACAGTTTGATAGATATTCAACGTGCTTTTTAATTTGTCTCAACCTTTAATAGGTGTCTACACCAAATATGTTAAATTTGCGTTACCAGTTTTACCTATCTAGCTCTCTTTATTTTTCAATTATCTTGTTAACTTATATTCGAGCAGCCAAACACACAGATTTTCACCGAATAACTCAAAATTTGATAGAAATCTGCAAATTTGATGTAAAGTCTTTATACCAAATTTCAGTTGTATAGCTCAAATCATGTTTTAGTTATCTTTGTTGCAGAGAGAAGGACGGATATTTTCTAAAAATAATTTTTTCGAACTCAGGGAGATTTGAAATGTAGAGATTCGTCAAAATATCGATTTCGAACTTTTTGGCGATTACTATTACTTTTTCTGTACAATGTACTCAAGGGTTTTTGCAAAAACATACTTTTTGAAAAGTGTTTTCAAATTCAATATTTGCAAAAAACTGGTTTTAGCAGATTTTCGAATTTTTGTCAAAAAGATATAAAACAGGAAAACAAATTTATATAATTTTTATATAAATAACAAAAAAAGAAATTAATATCAAAGCCAAAATATTAAAGAGGAAATTAAGGATTATATATACATATTACTTACACAAAATAACGAAAAGTCAAAAAAAAATTTCAAATAATATTTATATTATTTTCACAAATTTTAATTTCCTTTAAAAAAAATAGAATTACGTTTAAAAAATATCCAAAAAAAACATAAAATATCCACTGAACGGTGGTTAAGCCTTGTTCTTATTTTGGACATAATATTGCCTGAAGTTGAAAATATATTCATTAACTACTTAGTTTTTTTTATTAGTTTTCATGGCATCAAATAACAAGTTTTTTGTTATTTTATTCGTTGCCTCAAATAATAAAAATTCAGCTTTCAATATCTTTGGTTTCATACGTTTTTCTCCCAGCTCTTCAAGAAATTTATGAATTAATTTTTCCATGGCTTCTTTCAAAAAAAGCATTACTCTCATGAGTAGTTTCTTCGATTTGCTTTCATCAGAACCGGTTTCCACATAAGAATTTGGAAATACTCTAAACGGTATTTTCTTAGATAACTTAATAATTTCGGTTTTCGAAGCTAAAAAAAAGTACATTAGATTTCTTTGTTGAATTACAAATGATTTGTGGGTTTTGAAAATACAACAAATTGAGTTGCTAATTCTACTCGTCTTCTTTCTTGAATTTGTTCTTCAGAAACATATAATAATTTCAAACTTATTTCAGTGTTTCAATTTCTTTAGTTCATTGAACAGAAATTTAAATATAATTTCACTAGTTAATAAATTGGCATCTCATCGCTCTTCAGTTGCTGGACGAATCAGTCTTAAGGTGTCCGACTACGTTAAAAACACTGTTTATCAACCACATTGGCGAATTTTTTAAAATTGTTATTTCCTGCAGTTCAGACTTTCCTCTTTCCAAAACAGTTCAACTTTTCTAGGAAAAGAAAGGCCCTAACTAATCATCCAGGGCGACCTATTTTTCAGCTAAAATTTGTCTTTCACTTCAATTTTCTCAACACTTTAATTTTCATAAAAATTCTCCACCGTTAACATGATATCTCAAAAACTAATAGAGATATTTACATAAAAATTTCAGCATGGGATTCAAATAATATGGGCAAAGAAATGAACTAAAAGGTTTATTGTTGGTTGAATACTTTTTTATTGATATGTGCTTTTAGAAAAATTAAGTTGTAAATTTAGGGAAAAAAACGCCTATATAGATATATTTTTACTCATAACTTCTTCGCACTCCAAAATTTTTTCTCAGATTAAGGTTTGTTTCATTCAGCATTATATTCTATAACTTGTGTGGCAAGAAAAATGGGACTGCTGCATTACAATTTTGCGTAGAGTGTTTACCGTTTCGGGTCAATTTCATTTAAATTTAATACAAATTTTCCTATTTCTCAAAATATATTATATTTTCAAATATTTTGTTGTATTTATAATGTTTATAACTCAAAATACATCTAAAATGCATAAATAATTTTTTTTAATCCAATTTTTCATAAAATTTTCTTCGAACGTAGTCGGATACCTTAACCTGTAAAATTCAAAGTATTTGTTTGTTTTTTGAAGATGAATATCCTGGCATTCCGGAAAATTTGATTTCAAATATGATAAATTTACTTTAAAAAAACAAATTTTTAAATACAGGTTGAAAACCCGTCAAACCCTAATATAGATGAGAAAGTAAAAATAAAAAGTTTATGAGTTGCATGTTTTGCGTGTTGTAACAAAAAGATTACATCGTAACAAACCACAATGCAATATAACCAGCCATCATCTTAAAGCAAATACATGCTCTATATTATATGGTTCTTAAAGAAGGAATATCTTTGATGGCCATGTGAGTGGTACGTATTGCGTGTAGTATATGAAAAGCTAAATAGCAGTCCAATACAATTAAGGATCATCACAAAGGAATCGTATGTTCTTTACAAGACAAGTCGTAAATACGAATCAGTTTTGATGGATGATCAATAAAAGATTCTGTCGTTTCGTCCCAAAACCAAAAGAAGCACTCATTGTTATGATCAGGGCTTCGAACCGGAACTGAACCGAAAACCGGAAAAAACCGTTATTTTGGTCGGAACGAAAACCGGAACTGAACCGAAAAAAATATCGGTTTATTTCGGTTCGATATATCTTTCAGTCATTTTGTTACTGTTACCAACTTATCAATATTTTCTAATTTAACGTCAACTTTATAATTATCATTACATGTATACTGCTTCTCGATTTCCTATTTTGATATTCACTAGTATTTTTCTGTTTCAGTTTCGCATGAAACTACTTGTAGAAGACATATTTAATTCAGTTGATTAAACTAGAAGTAAGAAAAATATCGAGTTATATTTTATTTTTCACATCTCAGTATGCGATCATCCACGGATGTTTGTATAGACTGTTTAGATCAGGGAGGAGTAAATAGACAGGAGAGGCCCTAAGTGACGTAGCATGAAGCATCTATCAAGTCTTCTGCGCATCAAATGGGTGTTTGGTAATGGCGGTGATTCAAATGTTTCGAAATTTAAAAAATTTCTTTGCAGATATTTTATATAATCAGTTATCTAACAGGAAAGCATTATTAATAGAAATTGATAGTTTAGTAGGAGCAGTTTATTTGGACCCGCGTTATCAAATTTTGCTTTCCACGTCACAAAAGTTACAGGCTGTGCAACATTTAAAGAATATTTGGAACAAATTACAATTTTTTGAAAAGTCCATTTCAATAGTAAACGAGGAAACAAAATCTTCTACTGAAAGCGATGAAAATGAAAACGATTTAGAGACTATTTTAAAAAGTAAAGAATTGGCAGTAATAAAAACACATAGAACCTCTATTTCTACCGAGATTGACATTGAATTCATTTTAAATAATTTTGACAATGTACGAAGGCTTGATATAAAGCATAATATTTTAGATTTCTGGGAAGAGAATAAAATTACATATCCGCACTTATATAAGATTGCAATGGTGGTTTTGGCAGCTCCAGCTACACAAGTTAGTGTTGAAAGAGCGTTTTCAGGTTTGAAATTTATTCTCCGAGACAACAGAAGTAATCTCAGTGAAACCACGTTAGAAGATATATTAATAATTAGAGGCAATTTTCATATGTTGAATAAGTAATATATTTTTTACATAATTATTGCAAGGCCAAGTGCATGATGTGAGAGTTAAACGACGAATGTGGGTAATCATGAATCTAGTTGTCAAATGCGATTTTGATAATGGATAACAATGCCAATGCTCGCCGTCCTCTGCTCACCGCTCTTATCGTACCTGCTGTTTGTATCAAGTCACATAGTGTACCAATTAAAAAAAGAATAAAATCTTCTAAATTTTGATAGAATTACATTTTTTGTTTATGATAGAATTATATTTTTAGTACAAATAAGAATATACATAAAATGAAATTATTCATTTGGAACTGAACCGAAAACCGTTATTTTTGGCGGAGCGAAAACCGGAACTGAACCGAAAACCGTTATTTTTGGCGGAGCGAAAACCGGAACTGAACCGATATTATTTTTTTAGTTGAACCGGAACGAAAACCGGAACAAAAAAAAATTACGGTTCGAAGCCCTGGTTATGATCAGAACAATTCTGAATTAGGAGGGTATTTGATGAAAGGAAAAACCTTTTCTGGTCTGATGGTCTAGATTTTTTTTTATATTTTATCATGATAATGATTGGGCTCGTGTGTGACCATTTGCAGAATGAGGTGAAGCTGTCATTATACAATGTAAAGAAAATATTGTCATTCAGGTAGTATTGACTAATAATATTTTAATTAAAATTCATTAATTTGGCATGATCTTTTTTAAATAATTTTTTGCAGTTTTTGAACTTAATAGCAAGCAATTTGCACATTTTAAAGGCTTTTAAAGTAATTTTAATACTTCAAAAAACAAAAAACAAAATTTAAATTTTCATGTAAATTTTTAGATGAACAAAAGAGTTTAAAACCGGAAGTGCAATTCAGATTATTTCTTAGTTCTCTAACTTAATAATGTCTCTTTTTACTATTTTTTACTCTGTTTACCGAATTTTTGAGCAAATTGTTCAATGTATTTTAAAACTAAAAAGTTTATGCTTTGTATCTCATTTTAGATTAAAAGAAAAGCAATATTTTTTTCCAATTTTCAAAGCATTTTATTTTATAAGTAGTTTCATTTTCCATCTGTTTTATATAAATTTATGAGCTTTAAAGAATTTTTTAAAATCATCTTGAATATTGTCATATTCCTGAAAATCTTTCGAGAATTCTTAAATTTTTCAGGCATAGTTGTGTGAACAAAACAAAATTTCCGTTTCAAAATGTTAGTTCCAGAATTGCAAATGCCCATAGCAAGAAACTTCAGCAAAGAAATCTAATATAGTTTCTTTAGCTTCAAAAACCGAAATTATTAAGTTATATGAAAAAATATTGTCTAGAGTATTTTCATATTCTTATTTGGAAACCGATTACATAGTTTAGCAGTTTTTCCATTCATATTGAATATAGTCACATTCTTTAAAACTTTTCTAGAATTTTGAATTTTTTTTCAATCATTATTATGTGGACAAATGTATCAGAATATTAGCTCCAGTAGTAAAAGAACTGCGAATATTCATAGGTTAACTGTTGTTCCTTTAAGGTATCTGACTAGTTTCAAAGGGTTTTAAAAAAAAAAAAAAAAAAAAAAAAATTTTAATGTTTATATCGGGTTTTTTTTATTAACATAAAGATAAAAGGATGAATATGAGTGAAAATAATTAAATATATGTTAATCTTTTGAAGAAAAAGTATATTTTAATGCAAATTTTAGCAATTATTTTAAAAAATAGGGTTTTACTACAGAAAAAAATTGTTACGGTTTTTTATTCTTCTGTGTAAAATTATTTGTGTAACATATTTAAGATTATAATTAACTATTATCTAAGAACTGTATTCAAAAGCAGAATTCTTGTGTGTAGTATTTTAAATCTTTTAACAGTAAAATTTAAATCTTTTAACAATATTTACATTAAAAAACCATAAATCCCCTAGTAGAACATTTCACATCAGATAAGTAGTTCATTACATTCTGTATAACAAAGCGGGTACTAATTATAAATTCCATACGTACAGTATGGAGTAATTCCATAAGTACAGTAGAATTATGAAAAAACTCACGCTTCAAAAATACATTTAAGGTTTTTAAATGCTTATAGTTAAGCTTCATTTACATGTGGATAGTTTGCTATAACATGACTTCTGATTGACATAGAGACAAAATAAAGGCATCACTAGACACATAAAAGTAATATTTTTTTAATTGCAAATAATAAAAATGCGAATTGTAGTAACTGGATTTTGAAGCGTTAGGAAATATACGTTCATAGATGGCGCTAGACAACTAGAGCGAGTGTAATTAAGAGTTATGTCATTCGAATGTTTGCTCTTGGAGAAGAAGGAGTTGCTGAGCTGAGCAACTCGAAAGAATCTGCAATAAATTTGTTGATAAGTTTTCTATTTGCCTATTTATTCAAAGAGCTCACGAACCAGCCGCGACACGAATTTCCATCCAAATACATATTTCCAAGCTAGTCGGATACCTTAAATCATTACGATTATTCTATTCTAGCCACCTTTGGCGACCAGCTGGTTCACCATGAGTAATGCGTTCTAAAATTTTCAATTAAATCACATATTCATTAGCCAAAATTTAAGAATTGGTTAAAGTTAAAAGATTCAGTTATTAGTAGTTAAAGAGTCGGTAACTTTATTCGGAAAAACTTTTTGAGTTTAATGCTCTATTAATTTATCGATTATGCCTCCAAAATATTAAAAATGTTTTTTTCCGTGATATTGCCAAAATGTTGTGTTTTTTAAAGAAAGCGAAAAAGGGAAAAAATTATTGAATTAATGATACAAATATTGCAAACGATTATGAAATATGCCATTGAGTCGGGATTTCAATGCATATCCTGTCTAAATTCAATCAGGTTTACTGTAAATATAGATAATTTATGGAATTAATGATATATATATTGCAAACGATCATAGAAACCTTTGCATTACATTTATTTTTATAGAAGACATCACATTTATATTTATTTTTTTATTTTATCCAGTCACGTGCTAAAAGTTGCATATCTTTAGATTTGATTTGTGATGATAGTTTGTTTTTATTTGAACTTCGGCATTGTTTTATTTTATTTTATCCAGTCACGTGCTAAAAAAACATAATTAAAATATTTCTTTAAAAATTCGTTAAAAATAGAAGCTTGAGTTATACATTAAAACACTGAGACCATTAGAAAGCTAATTTTTTTATCTTTAAATTGATGTTAAAATCATGTTTGTCCGATAATAATTTTGGAAGTTATAGCGGAATAACGTCGAAATTTCGCTTAAATTTTAATTAATTCAAATTCTAACCAAAAACTCGAAAAAAGGGTTCCTAGGTGCAATTCCCGATCTCCAAGGTATACATGTACCAAATTTGGTAGCTGTAGGTCCAATGGTCTGGTCTGTAGAGCGCCAACACACACACTCACACACTTTGAGCTTTATTATAAGTATAGATATCTCTTTCAAACATTTGTTTTTTTTTTTTTAAACAACAATTTCAAAAGAATTTAAGCTAATATTTTCAAGCATTTACCGTTCCATAACAATATGCTTAGTAAGATAGGTGATATTTCAAAAAGATTCGACTGAAGAACTGTTTCGTATATACATTTCCTCCTCAGAATTCCTTCTGGTATGATCCAGAAACCCTTTTAAAAGATGGAGCAGAATGTTAGCATTCACTCTTCGCTAGGCTTTAGACACGGGCTGCAAATGCTTCGTTGAAGATATCTCGCTACAGAGAGCTTCGTTTCTGGATGAAGAACTCGATTTCTGGTCGCCTGGTTTTGTTTCTACTTCAGTAATATAGCATCTGTAGCAGCAATGTGAGAAGGCGTTCCCTTACAAATATTGAGGCCTAAATATATAAATAAAAAGCATCTTCCCTTATTTTTTTTCTTTTATTGTTGCAACTTGAATTCAAGTGTTTTTGTTTCGGTTTTTGTAAGATGGAATATTTCAAATCTAAATTTGTAGTTTATGTTCACGAAATTTATTGATATTAAATACATCTATAGTGTTCCTGCTTTCATCAAGGTGGCTCAAGCTGCGTGCTAGTGCTTCTTCTAAAACAATTACACTTTTAAAACAATGAATTTATTTTCTGCTCTTTTCCTATCACAACTATTTAAGATATCTAGGAGGATAAGAACTGACTCCCTCTTCCAATGCCTTGGCAATGTTGCCAATGCATCCCCTTGCCTTACTTATTTAATTACGATTAAAGAAAACTAGATTGGACAGTATGGAAGGCAGACAATCGCGAATCGGATATTCAAGATTGTGTAAAGATGAAATTTTTTCAATTTTTTACCATCATTGATAGTTTTTATCTGATTTTAGTGAATTGGGAAATTTCAAGATAAAAGAAAAATCGCTGTCAACGTCTCAAAGTCTAGCAATTCATTAAAATATATTAACTAAAAATTAAGGAGATTTTTGGCTTTTAAAAAAATATATTCAAAGATATTATTCTCTAAAACTTAAGTGGTAAATTGCATTTCTGTGCAAATTTTTTCCATAATTTCTAAAAATTTTATATTTAAATTGATATACCATGTGTTAACAATGCTTTAATTCAGCGTTTTCTCTACCTTTCAATATTCCCAGCCCAGTTTTCAATTTAGTAAGTTGCTTTATTTAAATAAGTTATAAATAATAAGTAATAAAATAATAATAATAATGTAAATAAATATAAATAATAATAAGTAATCAAATAATGAATAAAAATAATAATAATAAGTAATATATAATATAAATAATAAGTTATGTCGAAATGTATTTAGTTTACTATGTGTATGTATGCTTCCCTTTCCGTCAGTTTATCAATTTTTTAATTAATATTTTCTGACAATCTCTCCTATATTCTCGCTCCTCTCCCCTCCCTCTAATATATTCGCGTCCTTCTAGGGGGGTACGTCTCATGGGTTGACAATCGCTGTTTTAATTGCTAAGGTGAAACTAATTAACATATTTTATAGTTTCATCTAAGCATTTAAACGCGTTTCTTACTAATACCAAAATTTAAAAACTGCCTCATTTGGACATAAATTTTGAACTGCGATATTTTCCAATTTATTTCTTACTCGCAAAGTAATTTATAGTGCAATGAATTCATCAATTGGTAAATGGTAATAAAAATGTTTTGCGTGCACGTATTAATTAAGATATATATAATGTAATTAAATATTAATTCTTAGAAATTGGTGTTAATTAATTAATTTAATTATTATGCTGGCATCTAGCTATTACTTACAATGACATGTAAAGTATTTGAAGTTGTAGATATCCTATAAGAATTAGTCAAATATGTTGATTCTGAGCGATTCTGTTAAATAGCTAATTTCACATTTTCCTGGCATATCAAATAGCTTAATTGTTGACAAACAAAGTTTTCGCCAGTGATGGTGACAACTATAAAAACAAAACTTTATTTATACATCGATAATTTTATTAAGTAAGAACAGAACGCAGAATAGAATAGAAGGAACGGCTGAAAAATCTCAATAAGAATAGCAAATACATTTATTATTTTAAAGAGATTCTTTTAAAGCGTATACATTGAAAACGATTTTTATTTTTCAAAAACTATTATTCTTCTGGAATGAAAAAACAAATTGCCTTGAAAGCTCAACAGCGTCTTTGTATCCTTTTCTTATCACTAACTTCCACATTCTCTACCATTTAAAAATTCAAAATTCATAATGAATAGTTATTTTTCCGGCTCAGGAAGTTTTATTTTTTTTTATCAAAAGAAAAACTTCCTGGGCCGAAAAATAACATTTTATAGTTTTATTTTTTATATTTATGAATGCGTATTATTCTTCGGTTTGCTTGGTCTGTTATATTCATTTATTCTAAAAGAAAGAAAAAACTTTTGAATTTAACTTGCTTATTTTCTATTAAGTTGTTTAAATTTCTGAATTCTTTGGGTTTCTTTAAATGAAAGATAACCTCTTTAATGCTTTTTTATAGATTTCTAAACATTTTTTTGTGTGTTTATATGTAAATATTTCACATTTTTTTATTCCTACGCTTTATCTTGTTTGGTGATTAAAATAAAAAGAATGTTCCGAGAACTGATTGTTGCTTACAGAAGTTTTTGAGAAGCTAAAAAAATTGGTTTTTGCTTCTTTGTTATAATTCCGCTAAATTGTTTCGTTTCCCGTTTGCTGACTCGAAATTTAACAATAAAAAAGGTTTTAAATTTTTTTAAAAAAAAAACTATTGTGTTTTTAAACAAATCATGAGTAACAGCTTATTTCTGTTTTTAAAACTTCCAATTTTAAATACACGGTGAGTGTTTTTATAAACTTTGTAAAAGAAGATAAAACGAGTTCCATCTACTTTTAAAAACTGTAACACAGTTGACGTCACTACATATTAATAAAAATGTATCATAAGTCGCTTAGTGATTGGTTTGTCGATGATTGTTGAGTCACCTGACCTACGACATTTCAGGTTTGAAATATTTAATGAATATTATAATTATTATGTCGAAATAAGTATTTATAATGTGGTTGTCTATAAAATGGTGACAAAAAGGGTAAAAGGCTTTAACTCTGGGTTTACCTTCTGCCTTATAACATGGTAAGTGGGAGGGTAGATTGCATTTGAGTTTGATGGAATTTACTGGCTCTAAAATAATGAGTGGGTCTCTATTTGGATCTAAATTCTGACTTGAGGATGGATGAATGAGTTCGACCACCCTCTAAAAAAGGGTTGTGACGTGTGTGTTCGAGCAAAGTCGTACTTTCATCTTAACGGTGCTTGTTAATAACGAAAGGCGCATACTTCTGCCTTAATTCAATTGTGCTCTGCTCATTCGGGTTTGGTATGACCGAGTGGCATTAGACCCACCACCAGTATTCCATGCTTTACTATAAATTGCCTATTTTGGCTTCCTTGAATTTTTCTTTTCCACTGAGTATCGTATTAAAATGATGGATATTTACACATAATAAAACATGATAAAATAAATAAAAGTTAGAATACATAAGTTTAGAAAACCTTAGAAAAGAAGTGGCAAATAATTTTTTTAAACAGAACCTCGCCTCAAAAAGAACAAAGAGCGAAAAATTTGGGAATTAATATATGTGACCGAAAGAGCGCCAAAATTGTAATTCTTTCAGTGCAGACTATTAAAACCAATAAATCATGCCAATTTAGTTAAAAATACATTTAATGACATTCAAGGACCTGACTTACAAGGAGACAAAACTATTTAGGACAATAACATTTAACATATTTGCATTAAAACAATAATAGGGGACTACATCATGCTTTACACTCGCTTCCAAGACGTGGACTGATAGTTCATGGCAACGGCAGATAGAGGGCCAAGGAAAACAGTTACGGTTACATCTATAATAAACCTCGCCAAACTCTACAAAGGCATGGTCAGTAAGAAAAAAATACTACATCGACATGTTGTCCCATTTAGATAATTACTTACCATGGCTCGAACAGTATTTTTCAGCCTTTCTACGCATGCGCTGCCTACTGACCGTCTTATAACTGGCCATGTGTAAACTCTGCATAAGTATTGCACTTGTGGTGAAATGGTGATAAAAAGGTTCAAAGGCTTTAACTGACAGCAACTGAGCTAAAAATAATATTATATGTTAATTGTATTTTTAGACATACTGTTAATGGCAAAACTAATGAATAGTTTTCCGGTTTGTTTACCTTTTTCGAGTAACAAATTTTTCATCCCTCGGCTAGTAATATTCCCACATAGTTCAGTTGAACATAGCATTGACCAGAGTGAATTCTAAAGTTAGAGCCAGAATTCAGACAAAAATAATTATTTTTAAAATTATTAGAAATGTCGTTTATATGGATGCTCTAAATAAAAATTAAGTAAAATAAAACTTTATCTAAATAAGTAACTTTTAATATTTTTTTTTTAATATTTTTATTTAATTTGCTTAAAATGTTTACTTTGAATGACAAAACGTACATTTATTTGATTGAGATTTTTCAATCCTATGACGTAACAATGTGCAAAAACAGGTACTAAATTAATCGTTTGAACAATAAACGTCTATTCGATGGCTTAGAACATTTTGAACACAGAAAAACAAAGGTGTATATATATATATATATTAGTATTTGGATCACATTTCGTGCCCACGTTACCACGGAAAGGGGATGCAGTAGCTTCCGAGGTAAAGACCCCTGAACCTCAGAGGGTGGAAGCCTGACTTCTAGCTCATACTAAGATGACACTCACACATTCCCTTTTTCAACCCTTTTTGATGGGTGAGGGGTCATTTTCACAAATCTCTCAGAGCACGGAGGAACGATAACCATGCCCAAACTAGGACTCGAACCCGGGACTCCTAGATCAAGGAGAAAACGAGAGACTGAGAATCTGGCTATCTATACCCCTGTTTGATATTTATACCCTGTTTCTCTAGCTCAAGCAATGGACATCCCCCGCATAGCAATGCGAATCAAATTTCTGCCTCTTATTATTTTTCAATGTGAAGAAAGTATTAAATTCTGCATGCATTTATTTTCCCTTTCTCTTATTTAATATAATACATTATCCTCAACATTTACTAGTAATTCGTTTTGCAGCGGTTTAAACCACAAATCAATCTCTAATCCTCCAATAATGGTAATCGAAACCCTATTTACATTATAATACAATTAGCTTTGCTATTTTAAGACAAACCATTTCTTCTAAATCGAATCCAATCAGCCTCTTCTGTGCACAGACGATTACTTAAAGTTTAAATGGAAAGGAAAGGAAAGCACCGAAAAAGTTTTTTTTATTGTTTCTTTCCTTTTCGTTCCTCATTGTAAAGATAGGAACCAGCTAACTAGATAATCAGAGGTAGCAGACGTTTCTGGAATTAGGGAAGATTGACGTTGTTTTCCTTTCTTCGCAGACGAACGCATCGAAAATCGAACTTCTCGAAGAAAAGCTATCGCACAATACCGTTTGTCAGAATTGTCTCTGTCTCTAACGGTTGCAGTCTAGTCTTTATGGCAGCTGGTTTCCTTTTTAAAACCTCACGTAATAGAAAGTTGTTTTTCTTTTTGCAATATGGGAATCGAAATGCAAACACATATGTTATTCTATAAAAATAACAAAAAAAATTTAAAAATCGTTTGCGTTCTGAAAAATATTATGTTGGATAAATAAATTTTATTATTTTATTTTTATTGAAGGTAATCGTTTTCGTATTTCAAATACTTCTTTTACCTGTCATCCTTATTTATTGGCTCTCAAAATACTAAACTGTTATGTTTTTCATTTGGAAATAACTACCATTATTTATCTTTATTTTTTGATATTGCTTGTTGTTGTTTTTTTGTTATTGCTCTCGTCTATTGATTTATTTAAGTTTTTCTGAATAGAATTATTTTAAAATATGACTTATAAATGTATTAACTAACGGGAAAGGTCTCCCTAAAACTTTCTTGCTAACACTTTGATAAGGTCTTAACCCACACTTCCCACATTAAATTGTGGTCCTTGAGTAAGATCACAAATCATGGGTAAATAATAGTTAAGAAATAGTTATCTTTGCGATGGAGTTAGTATTTGAATTAAATTTTTCCTGCGATATTTAGAGACAAATCCCTATCATACAATTAATAAACAAATGTGATGTTATTTTAATATATGATATATATTTTAAATGTCATTTTTTTTCAAATAGATTGGAATCAAAATTAGATAAAGAACTACAACTGTAGTTAATAAGATCATACACCAAAATTAATTTATTTAAAACATTACATTTTTAAGTTTTGCATTTATATTTAGTAACTTTTAACACCACATCAAAACTCCGTTTTTAGGTCTCGTATGACCCCTTTGCGGTTTAGTATAGATGTATGTGGACTTTATTTTAAAAAATTACATAGCAATAAATTTGAAAGAAACTAACAAATGGCAAAATAGGAAAGCATATAGCATAACAGAAACGATAAAAACTAGAATGAAGAATATCTGAAGTATAATAAAATGCGAAATGTATTAAATGATATCCTAACAAATTGATACGGTTAATCTAATTGTAACGGTTTTCCATGATCGATTAATAATCTAATCATAGCTATGATTATTTTTTTCGGAAGATGAATTATTAAGGAACTCATTTATACGAAAGGTTTCCTAGCGAAGACGAGAGTTTTCTGAGGTGCCATGAGAGAGTAAAAGGACAAGACGTCGCAAAGTGAATGGGATCGCCAACTTCTCCGCAAAAGCAGTAGTCTTCTGATAAATGAAAACGGAGAAAAAAAGGAGGGAATGGGCCATGTCCAGTGACAAACAGAATTTCTTCACGGGTCTAGGCGAGTGGTTGCAATTTTACTGTTTTTATAACTTGAAAAACAGAATGACCAGTATTTCCACTATCCCAAAGCATTAGCCATTTTCTTATAAATATTTTCTGAAGACTGTTTAAGATGGTACTGGGGTTTAGAAGCTTTCATCGATACACCATCCATGCTGGGTGTTTTTGCTAAAACATCAACTTCATTACCCCGATATCCAGCATGGGCTTTGATCCATCTTTAGAGATTATCTGGGTTTTCGTGGAATAGAGACTGGATGTCTTGGACAAGTTGATGAGGAGAATGGGGATCTTGTATTGCTAGCAAACTTGAAAGACTGTCTGTCCAGATTTTAATAATGTATTTTCCTTCACTATCTCATATAATAAATCTTTTCAGTCCAAGCCATTCGGCTTGCATCACAGTATGGAATTCCTCTAGTTTCTCTTTCCAATCACAAACTTTCAGTTAAATTATTGCATTTAGATGCACGAGAAAATACAGACCAACAGATGGTTAATCATTTGACAGATTTCATTCAAAATTTTATAACTGCTAAATTTAAATAAATCTCTTTGCATTTTATAGTTATCGAGTTCATTTGTCCTACAGTTGAACCGACAGAATCCCTCAGAATGACTTTCGTTCCAAACCTGAAATTTATAAATAGAATATATATATTATAGTTATTAGAAAAATTTAAAAATTTGAATTTATATCAAACTTTATTTGTTTAGTCAAAGCGTTTTTGAAATTCTAAAAAGGTATTTTTTATATTCAGTGAGGTCTGAAACATAGAAATACTTTTTTCATGATTATAATACTTTATCCTTTTATACTTCGTATATGAATAAGTAAAACGTATTTTGATTATCAAATTATTAATATTGCAAATAATAATGATTTAAGGTAAACTTTCATTTCGCTCAATTGTTGTTTTCTATTAATCTAAATTTTGTTTTCCTACCATTTAAAATTAATTCTTATTTTGCTGGTTTTAAGTTATTTTTTTTTATTTTCTTTGAATTATAGAGTAAATATACCAATCTTTAAAGAAATCGATCTCGAAATTTTGATGAGTATCAGATCTCCCCAAGATTGAAAAAAATAATCAAAAAATAATTCTCAGGAAATATCAGTCTGTTACGAAAATAATTCAAAAACAATTTCATTTAAACATATGAAATTTGGCATATGGTCGCTTCACCAAATCTGTAGATATCTGTCAAACTTTGGGGAAAATCTATTCAGATGAAGTCTGTTTGCCAAGCTGTTCAAATATACTTTATCAAGATAACTACAAAACGGTGAGAACTAGGCTGATAAAATATAGTATACAGATTTAACATCTATGTTGTAGACAATTTTGAATCAAATCCAGGAAGGGTTTCAACGTCTATCAGGCAAACCTGATCGCTAAAAATTGCAATGACTTAAAGATATCAAATTTTGATGTGATTTTGTAACTGCAATTGTAATTTTTTGCCAAATTGTAAAAATATCCTAAAACACAAATTCACCTTCATTAGAGAATAAGTGAGAAAGTTTGGGGGAGACCACTTCCACTGGTTTATGTGCAATGTACATTACAAAACATTTTTTTTAATTCTATTTAATCCTTCGAAAATATTTCTGAGAATTGTTTATTTGAAAATACATATAAGTTTATAAAAACTGTAACAATTCATCGCAAAAAATAATGAACGCAAAATAATGTACCAGTACTTAATAATGTGTCTATACAACAAACGCAAAATAGAGGAATACGAAGAAAAACATATCGCATTTTTTTCTTTTAGTTTTCACTCAGCACTTGCACTTTCAGAAACATTTATTTTTACTGATAATAAATAAATACAGTTTCATCTGCTATTCATTTTTTTCAATAAACAATATGAAACCCAAACATGTTGCTTGATTCATACAGTGAAATCAGATTTTCAAGGTTGCGGTTACCATGTTTAGAATCAGTCCTCCGACATGTGACATTGAAAACTGACACCAGTTATAAAAAAGTGAACGTCATTCCAAAACAGACAGCAGATATTCTAAGAAAAATATTCCAATATTTATTTTATTTATTCTGGAAGAAATAGAAGTCCAATTTGCGCGTTAGAGTTCTTGACGAACTATATTAGAATATTTTTGGCTACTAAATGTTTGATCTTACTTATATATAATCTTGAAAAATGTAAACTGATAAAGAAAAACGCTATATCAGTAAGTGAATCAAATTAAAATTTATTTCTTATAATCCATTTCTTTTACTAATGTTTTATTTCTTATTCTAAACTTTTATAATGTTCTGACTATTGATTCTCATAACATTTTGATTCGTAATCTAATTATTTTATTCTTTATTCTAATGCTTAATTCTAGGGTTTAAACTAACATTGTATGTTGTTCCCTTTGTTATGACAATTTTAGAACATTATTATAACGATATTTTGTATTTAATCTTTTATCATTAAAATTTGAATTCTTATTTCTGAATTCTCATTCTAATATTTTAATATTCTAATCATTTGAAAGCCAAGTAGACTTTATTTATTTTGTTAAAATATATATTTTTAATTTACACATATTTTCAGAATCATTTGCATTATAATATTCCATCATTACAATTGCATGTTTTTTAATTTGTTTTATTTCGTTTTTACATATTCTTTTTGTTGGATTTTATTAATCAATTTTTACCTGATATCTGAATTCTGAAATTTTTTCCCTTAGTGTGTTTGTTCTCAGAAACAATGGAATATTTTAATACATCTCAACTTAATTATAATTTAATGTATTCAGTTATAATCAAACTTTGATGTAATTAAGAAGGTACCTTGTGGTGAAATTTTTGGTAAGAAATTGAATTCAAGGTTACATAATAAATTATGAAATACAATAAAGCACTATTTATATGTTTTTCATTTATATGTCGTTTTCGTTTATACTTAATTTAATCTAACTCTCAACTCGTTCATTCTCATACTAATCACAAAATCCTTTTTCTTCTGAAATAACTGTATGAAAATAAAACGTCATTTGTACAAAAATTTGTACAAAATAAATTTTCTGATGCTAAAGATGATAATAAAATTAAATGACGATGAAGAAAAATGATAATGGAGCTAGCTAATTCATTATCTTTTACAAAAGCAATAAAAATTTAAATTCTGTTTTATTCAGCTTACTGCTATCAGCATATCAAGGTCTTTTGCTTTGATTTTAATCGCCATATTTTTTTTTATTAAAAAAATTTATTTCAACTTTCCAGTACTTTAATAAAATTTGTTGAAACTGATTTCAACTTTCCAGTACTTTAATAAAATTTGTTGAAACTGTTTTCAACTTTCCAGTACTTTAATAAAATTTGTTGAAACTGTTTTCAACTTTCCAGTACTTTAATAAAATTTGTTGATAATAAATCTTCTGATACTAAAGATGATAAAAAAAATTAAATGACGCTGAAGAAAAATGATAATGGAGCTAGCTGATCCATCATCTTTAACAAACGCAATAAAAATTTAAAATCAGTTTTATTCAGCTTACTACTAGCAGCATATCAAGGTCTTTTGTTTTAGTTTTAATCACCATATTTTTTTATTAAAAAAACTGATTTCAACTTTCCAGTACTTTAATAAAAGCATAATTTTAGTAAGGTATTTTTAGCTTTTGATTAATTATTTTTAATAAATTAAAAGAAATATTATGATGAAACTGATTCATTCAGGATTTTTATAGATATTTTTATTTGTTAATTTTTTTGGATTATCTCATCACTTCTCTTGAGTCCTATCTCTTGGTTTTTTTAAGTCCCCCTGACAGATATAGAACTTCTAAAAGGATAATGTACTTTCGTTCTTTTTTTAATATAGCTCCAAAAAATTGTCAAATATTCTGAGTCCTTTTTTTTTTTGTATTTAAATTCGTCACCAATGTTGGAACTCGACATTTATTCGGCATTTGTTAAAGATTGTAAAATTATCTCTCTTAACATAAAAATAACTGTTGAGGGAAGTATTATTACAAATTCAAAACAGTATTCTAATTGCGCTTTTGTTCTCTTTCAGAACACGGCGACCTCAAGATGAGTTCCTCCGAACCAACCAAAGGAGCAGATGATCAATCAAACGCTGAAGCTGGACTTAACGAACGTTTAACATCTAAACCAGAACCACAAGTATTCACTCATATTTTTCTATTTTCTTATTTTTATTTTTCCCCAGAAATATTAATTTACCTTGATAATGACGTAAATTAAATATTTCACGTGCATTATATAAAAGGTCACATTCGTTCATATTACTTAGTTTTCACAAATAAAAATCAAAATGTAGATTTTAACCGTTTACGTGAAATATGTCAAATTGGTTTAGGTAGTTTAATTGTAAAAACTATTACTTGTTTTCGCACAAAAGAAAAAGTTTATGATATCAAATCGGGTGTTATGGCGACATGCTAGTTCAATGGCATGTATTTTTTAATCAGATGATTATAATATTACTTGAACCTACTCAGTGTGCCTTAATGTGAAACGGTTTATTATTATTATATTTTTCAGTATATAATGATTTCAGATACAATTACAAACTATATGAAAGGACGTGTTAGTGCTATGCAGACACAAATGTACACGCGTGAAAAATGATTAATTACTATTGTGACGAAGCTTTTGCTTTTCGTAAGTGCTTTACATACTTTGACCTACAAAGTTTCAATATAAATACTTTACAAAGTCATCTCAAACAAATAATGTCTGGCAATTTTATAATATTCCTTTACAATTATTAAAATTGAACCTCATAAAATTTTATTAAATGACTAGATATTAGCTTGCCTTTAATAGCTGATAAGTCCTTTTCCCTATTTAATAAATATGTAAACTGGAAAATCTTTTAAAGCAAGTTTATGAATTCTTATCCTCTCCGTTAAAAGAGGGATTATATTCTTTTGGTCAACATTCCTTTGATACTCTGTGTAAAACATAATTCCTCATATACAAATGAAAATGCAACATGATTTCTAATATAAGTCGCCTTTCAAATGATAAATCTATAAAACATTTGGATCTATTCATCTATATAAAGTTAAGTTTAAGGCTAAACAATACTAACTAAAATAACAATACTAATTTTATGAATATCCATGTTCATCTGCTAAACTGGCAATTCTTCAATAATCTCAACGTAATTTAACACTGAAAGATTAAAATCAAATATGATTACTAAATAATCACATTTCTCAGATGAATCTTTTCTAAATCGTTTGCAATCAAAAAACGAATTCCAGCAACTGATTAGATATCTCAGCTTCGTGACTAAATTTATATCTTCTCAATGAAATAATTTAAATTAATTAATTATTATTTTTGCACTTAATTTGCTTAACTTTATGAATAAATTACGGTTATTATTATTATTTAATTTATTGTAGTTTTTCAAAAATCATAAAAGATTCCTTACTTAGGTAAGATACAAATAATCATAATTTATATAATCGTCGTGAAACTTTTAAAAATATTCCTGTATTCTTAGACTAAATCAAATAATGTAGATAGTTCTCATTCTACAAAAAGTCGGAAATCCATACATTAACAGTGATAGATTGGGAATTAGCTCTAATTATGAGACCCAAAAGTAATTTATAAATTGTTAGAGCTTATTAAATACCTTTGGCTGGATAAATGGTGTAAATAAAAGCAAAATAATGTCACAAAAAATGTATTTTATTTGAATCAGTAGGTGTCAATTTTCAAAAAATTATTATGCCTAAATTTTATATATCCATCCTTGTCTCCACTTAGCCATATTTATTGAAATACTCTTCACTTTCTACAATTTTAACCCATTCACTGCTAACTACGAGATGTCTCGAGTAAGCATATATACCAGAACTACCTGCTACGAGATGTCTCGTTGTGTGTGCTGTAATTTTAGATTGACCTTAGCACCCAGGGTCAGATACTCTAAATTTTCCCATCAATTAAAGGGTTAAAAATTAAAAATCTCCACACTTCTTCAAAGAAGCTTGATTGAGTGATGAAGGATAGACAATCCTTATTTTAAACAACTTTCAATAACCAAATCAACCTCAAAACAACCAAATCATCACTCATCATCAACAACAAAATAACCGAATCAGCACTCATCATCAACAACAAAACAACCAAATCATCACTCATCATCAACAACAAAACAACCAAATCATCACTCAATTAATGATACTTCATAAACATGGCCATTGATTGGCCTAAAATAATGATATTCAAATTTCATAACTCGGTCAGTTTTAGCTGTAGAAGTTTTGAACTTTTTTTCCTTTAGAGCGCTCATTCAAAAATGTTTTGCTAAATAAAGTTAATAGAACAGAAGAACGTCTTGCTTCTTTTCAGAAGTTTAAGTATTAAATTAAATTAAACATACTATTCGATTTCAATATTCTGAGACGACCACTTTTCGACGATTCTATCTCATTAAGGGGAGAGATGCGGAAAGATGAGCTCATTTTCTGAATTATTCGTCATTCTTTGATCTTGATCTTGATCTTATTAGATATTTTTTATTCAATTATTTTTTAATGTGTATATGGATATCATGCCGTTTCTGTCCGTATCATTTTTATTTTAATTCAGTTTGCAAGCAATCCGAGTTTTTTTTTGTGTTGAATGCAAACTTCCTCACCTTTCCTCTTTCATTTTATCACTCTGTTTTGGCAAATTAAACCCATCCTAATGCATACACAAAATCTCGGAAGGTTTCAGAATCCGTTGTCAAACAATATTACTTCCGACATTTAAAACATTTTTCCTACTGAAAATATGTGATTGTCACTAACGGTTTAAAAACAGTACTGAGTCACGATTAGAATCAGCATTTTGTCTCTATAAATCTTTAATAAACATTTTTAAAAATATTTTTATATAATTATAATCCTAAGTTCTTGTTTATATAGATATTTCATTGTTTGCTTTATATTTCTGTTTATAGTTTACAGGGTGATCAGCGAATAAGCTATGATTTCAAAATTAAATATCTCTGCAAAAAAGATCGATAGAATTATGCGGTAAACTGTACGTTTATTAGCAAAACTGTAAAAATAGTGTACAAAAGTTAGAAAATTTAGTTACAAAAATCGCTAACAGTCTGCTTTGAAAACTCTCTCTGAAAGGAGTCTTAAAAAAACAATAAAGTGATTGCGGTCTTTGCAATCAAAATACAATTTTTTCAAAATGTTCACCGTTCGAAACAATGAGTTGGCTTATTCGAACAATGAAATTTGACATCACCTCTTGTAATGTCTCAACGGAAATGGAATCACATGCAACACCAATCAACGATTCAAGCTCCCCTAGAATGGCGGGATTGTTTCTATAGACAGTGTCTTTCAATGCTCCCCACAGAAAGAAGTCGCAAGGAGTCAGAATGGGAATCATTTTTCATTTTTGACGTCACACTGAAAGTGTCTATGGGCATTGTGATTAGAGCGTCATTTGTTAACGATTTTCGTAACTAAATTTTCTAAACTTTTGTACAGCATTTTTACAGCTTTGCTAATAAACGTACAGTTTACTGCATAATTCTATCGATCCTTGTTGTAGAGATATTTAATTTTGAAATCAGGGCTTATTCGCTGATCAACCTGTATAAACTGTTATGTTATATATATAAAAAAATCTGTAAGAAAATGGAAGACGTAATTATTTTAGAGCACTTCATAAAATTAAAAATATTTCTATAGAAGAAATAAAAATAAGTTCTTCCTTGATGACCTAAAAACGAAACTGTATAAAAAAAATTAATAAAACATACAAACACCAGAGATTCGACGACGACACGACACGCGATCACTTACCCGTGTCCCAATTCCACTCCAATTTTCCATTAAAAACCCTTTTCCGCAACTTCTCAAGAACATCTTTAACGGTAAAATAATTTTCTTAATGGCACTGTGGCCTTGTGGTTCGATGAAGCAACAACATTCAAACGTCCATCACGCCCGAAGTTTACCATTATCTGCTCTCTCTCTATCTATTATTCACGCTTAGCTCATCTCTTTTGCAGTGTCCCTTAGCACAAGGGGAATCGGACGATTGGAAAGGTTCCAACAGGCCCCGGAGCAGGTGGAAAATCTTCCTCGTGGTCCTCAACTTAGTGTTCGTCGTCTTACTCTTAACACTCTTCTTACTATGGTACCTGAGAAGTAAGAATCGATGCCGTTTTCGTGCATCTGATTGCCTAAAAAAGTGCTATTGATTTTGTCTAGTTTAAAGATTTATTGGAGTTTTTATTAAGTAAATGCGTTTTTCTGATGACGTTTTTTTTTCCTAACATGATATTGTTAAATTCTGGGCCATTCATTAAATTAAAATATATAAATAATTAAAAAACGTAGTTTTAACCACAGAATGGAATCCATATAAAAAATATCTGTGGATATTTTATTCCGAACAATAACTTAAGAAATTGTATTACTGACCATGGCAACAGAGGATACTTAATACATATTTCTATAGTTAAAATTATACCATTTCACGAAGAAGTCTTTTTATAAAGAAGCACCTAATTATTGAATTTAGTACGTACGTGTATAAACTACTAAAAAAATTATTCCAAAGTGCTTTGCTTCCTTTATGAAAAAATAATATTCGGGTTTCATTTTATTTCAGTTGGTAACTGAGAGCAAATGTGAAACAAAAATTAAAATATCCGGTTTAAAAAAATATGAATACAAACTCTTGCAAAATTCTAGATAATATAAACAAATAACTGTATAAATCGTTTGTAGTAAATTAGTTTATTTAAATTATACTCATAAATAAATAAAACGTTTGCAATAAATTAGTTTATTTAAATTACACTCATAAATAAATATTTGCTATAGCTTATATAAAGTAAAAAAACTCGTTTGCGTCTGCATATTAATTTCTATGAATTAAATATTTTAAATGGTAAAATAAAAAATTTCTTAAAATTGGAATTAAATAATGATGGTATAATCTTGCCCTTCATTTTTAATACTAAATACTTTTTCTAACTTTATATATGAATAACATTCTGTTTTCTTAAATGAATGTTTTTAATTTAGATTTAAATGCATTACATCATTACAATTACTTGTAATGAATTATTGAATGTTAAAAGAGTACTAGAAAAGTTCGATTTGAAACCGAAAAAATTATCATCAAATTACTTTTTCAGAAAAAATATCACTGTTTAATTTTAATCTATTCTTCGTTAAATTTAATGAAAAAAGAATTAAACTATTAATTTTAAAAATAAACTTAAATAGTATATTGGATTTTTTGTTTTAATTATTTCTCGCTTTTTGATCCTTGCTTTAAAATGCATTATTTTGCTATTAAACATTCTTAAAATCAGATCATTTTTCAAATTCACTTCTACTACTTCTACTACTACTACAGAATTAAAATTTAACTTAATTAATCAATTAACTATAACTGAGCTCTGGAAAGATTTAAAATGAAGTATTGTGTTCGAGAATAAGTAGGTATACAAAAATTCTAAAATTTTGCAATTTCAGAAAGTGAATGAAAAAATTGATCACATCTTGCTATTTTTACAAATTTATTTAAATAAAAAATACCTAGTTAAAATCACCAACATAATTCTTTGAAAATTCCCAAGATTATTCTTACATCGGAAAGCCATAAGGCTACATCTTAGTGAAGACATAAGGCAACAATATTTATAGTAACCACGTTAATAGAGAAACAATCGATTTCTTGTTGCAAATATTATTAATAGAAAACAAATTACTCTTGGATCTTAGTAAATAAAAAAAAAAATACCTAGCTAAAATCAACAACATAATTCTTTGAAAATTCTATAGATTATTCTTACACTTTGGAAAGCCATAAGGTTACCTTTTTATAGTAAAAACATAAGGATACAATATTTATAGTAACCACTTTTATCGGAAAACAACCAATTTCTTGTTACAGATATTATTAATAAAAAACAAATTACGCTTGGGTCTTCTATACTTATAATAAAGCTCAATGTGTGTGTGTGTGTGCGTGTGTGTGTGTGTGTGTGTTGGCGCTCTACAGGCCAGACCGTTGGACCTACAGCTACCAAATTTGGTACATATATACCTTGGAGGTCGGGAATGTGCACCTCGGAGCCCTTTTTCCGAATTTTTAATTAGAATTTGAATTAATTAAAATTTAAGCGAAATTTTGACGTTTTTCCGCTATAACTTCCCAAAATATCATTGCACAAACATGATTTTTATATCAATTTAAAGATTAAAAATTTAGCTTTCTAACGGTATCAGTTTTTTTAATTTATAATGTAAGCTTCTATTTTTAACGAATTTTTAAAGAAATATTTTAACCAAGTTTTTATCACGTGACTGGATAAAATAAAAGAATGCCGGATGTTCAAATAAAAAATATTATCATCGCAAAATAAATCTACAGAAATGCAACTTTCAGCACGTGACTGGATAAAAATATAAAATGTGATATTTTCTAAAAAAAATAAATGCAAAGCAAAGGATTCTATGATCGTTTGCAATATCTATATCATTAACTCAATAAATCTTCTTTACTTACGGTAAACTTGATTGAATTTTGACAGGATATGCATTGAAATCCCGACTTAATGGCATATTTATGTAATCGTTTGCAATATCTGTATCATTAATTTAATACTTTTTTTCCTTTCTCGCTTTCCTTAAAAAAACATATTTAATATTTTGGCAACATCATCGAAATTTTTTTTAATATTTAGAAAGCATAACCGATGATTAAAACTGATTGATTTATAAAAGTAAAGAATATTACTAGGAAAAGGTGTACTTTTAGAACTTTCCGTCCATCATCTTAAAGAAAATATTAATTTCAGGTCAATCAATGCCCGGAATTACTTCAAGGCTAATGAATATGTGATTTAATTGAACATTTTAGAACGCTTTACTCATGGCGAACCAGCTGGTCGCCAAAGGCGGCTAGTAATAAATAAAGTATTAGATAAAAAATACCTAGTTAAAATCAATAACATAATTCTTTGAAAATTCTCAAAGTTATTCTTACATCTTGGAAAGCCATAAGGCTATATCTTTATAGTGAAGACATAAGGCTATTTATAGATTTCTTGTTACAGATACTACAATCTACTTATAGATTTCTT